>JABCKH010000001.1:0-224321 GCA_018851285.1 Lyophyllum semitale | reverse complement strand
AAGGGTAGTAGTTTGGTCTATTGAATAAGGCCATAGTATACACATAACTCGGACAATGGGACATTCACGGCTGGCCAATGGTGGCGGATATATTTAGAATTAATCTCTTGATCTAATCTAACAGATCATGTGATTTGCATTTTGCGAGGGGTCGCATTGCCTGAGCTCCACAACGGCCTCGACACATGTCGCGACCAGTATCCTTACTTTCAGCCTCTCCCCATCTTCTTGCACACTCACATTCTGTTTGCGGAACTTCTGATGATATTTTTCTTTGACAACATGATGTGTACACCATCTTATATGTAATTACATAGTTCTCTTTTTCTCTTAGCGTGTATCTCGAGTTCAGTACACTTGGAATTTCAAAGTTGTTGAGCAATGCCGAGGCTTGCCGGACTGATCTGGTGTGTACATGCCGCGACCGTGCCGCCTGTTCGGATATCACCGATCCCAAACTGGGAACCAGATCCAATGTCCATGATCGACCGATTTGCCACCCCTTGGAACAGAGGCTTCGGCCCAAACACTCACGTGCGTCACGCGTCTTGCC
The DNA here is from genome assembly GCA_018851285.1 of Lyophyllum semitale. Taxonomy (NCBI): domain Eukaryota; kingdom Fungi; phylum Basidiomycota; class Agaricomycetes; order Agaricales; family Lyophyllaceae; genus Lyophyllum; species Lyophyllum semitale. Next base: position 223,768 of record JABCKH010000001.1, on the reverse strand, counting down.
ATTGGGCGGTGTCAATTCAAGCCATTGTTCGCTCATCTTGGTCCCTTGACTGGCCATGACTACGGACCAAATATATCCACAAAATCTCGCGCGGGCCAATCATTGGGCCAAAGAGGTGCTGTTGTTGAGCGCTTTGACCTCCATTATCCAGATATTTAAAGTGGCATGCTTCCGGCAACTTCACCACCGTCTCTTCAAGCTCGCTTCAGACCCATTATCCTCAAGACTTCTCCGTGATGCGTGTTGCTTGGAACCAATCGCTTGAAGCCAAGGTAAGTCCCACAACGGTTGTGTCATCCTTCTTGTACTGACAAGTTGACAGTGTCTTGCTGATGCTGCGCCGAAGAGAGGACGACGAGGTTCGAATGCTCGGGCTAAAGTCAATCCGCCTACACAGCGTAAACGTGTCGGCATTACACAACACAAAAGGGAAGACAAATATCACGCGGTTCAAGAGGCAAAGAAGAGGATGGCGGTGAAAACCAACATTGACAAAAGCCAGGTCAATGTGCTGCGTAATTTTCCTTTTGTATATGTTGGCAATGTATGTGTCTTATTCCTCGACATCAATATGCCGTTGACATGGCTATTATCCCAACAGCTGAAATCATCCATTACAGAGGATAGGTTGCAAACTTTGTTCGCGTCCTGCGGTAATATTGTTCGCATTGGAATCCGCTGCAGCCGTGGGCAGGCTGTGACTGTCGGTGTACCCGTCCCAGAGAATGTACTCACTGCTCGTGACCGACAATACGCTAGCATAGAGTTCTTTGACCTGGAAGCTGCAAAGCTTGCGCTTCGCCTCAATGGGGTGATTATTAACGGTGATGCGATCGTAGTGCGTGTGGCGCTCATTAATTCGGCGCCCTAGACATGCTCTGACCGTTTGTTTTCGATAGGTCTCTAGCACACCCGCAGACCTTCCTGAGGTTCAAGATATTGTCTACAGTAAGTTTTCTGTCTCTTCCGTTTGCCGGTGCTTGAACCATACCCAAGCTCGTATCGGACAAGCCCAAGAAAAGAAGGGCCTACTCAACCAATTCCAACGCAAGCCTAGATCCAAGTGTGTATGTCATCACGCGATGCCACCTCCTGAATCTTACATCACCTTAGACCGATCCCCACTGAACCCACAGAGGAGTTCAACCGCGCAGATCGCCATAGATTTTTCGGCATCTCATTTGCGAAGTGTGTAGTGTAGAAATTTATGTATTCTGTATTCTCGATTCACTTATGGGACAATGTTGTACGTTGTGGATGTCAATATTCTACCTTATTTTGTCATATGTATATGATCCAGTCTGTCACGACTATTACTAATATCATTCCGTGGTCGTATCCTCCGCTCACCCATTGACCCCTGCCGGCTGCATGGAAGCTGCATAGTTACCTATCCACTACGACCGTCGGCGGTAAGATCGATTTCCTCTCAACTATCAGAGATAACCAGCTTACCAACCAAACTATGTCTTCTGTGTTTGATTGTTACAAACTAGTTGCCATCTGCCTACTTAAACCATGGCGAGGAGTGCGGCCTTGAACCCCGCCTCCATGCCTTTCTTTCCTGGAGGATTGCGTGGTGGAGACGACGAAGGCGGTAGTGGGTTGGGATTGGGATTTCGCCATCACACATTCCGAGAGCAAGACCGGAATTCGATGTCGTCGGTCTCCATTTCGCCTTCTGAATATCGCTCTGCGCGGTCTTCGCCTAGTCCACCTGTCGACACCGAGGATTACAGGCCAAAGCCCCTTCCGGAGCTGAATGAGCGGTCTCGACAATCGCCAACATTCCGTCAAGTTGACGCAGGCCGGCCACATCCAGGGATAGAGAACAGAGCAGCCAGAGAACAGAGCATGGTCGGCAACTTGGACACGTTGCTAGAAGGAGACGACCACCTAGAGACCCCTGGGCCAACGTCTGGAGGCACCGGGAAGCAAACCCCTGGAGCTTCCTTCTCCTTGCAACAGCGAAGTCGTGAACAAATATCTACACCACCTGTAGGCATGAACCAAAGTGGAACGCCTTCCTTTGGTGGCCGCACGTCTTCGTCGCCCGTATCTTCTCTGGGCTCTGCTACCCCAAGCGCAGACCATCTAGCGCAGACCTTTGAAGCTCAATTGAAGGCCTCGCCCATTATTCACGACATATTAAATCGCCTGGTGCAATGCGAATACGCTACACGAGAGATACATCGTGACCTTGGCGATATGCATCACAAAGTCAACCTGCTTGTGGAGCGCTCCTTGGGAAGTAACTCTCAGCCCGAGTTCAAAGATCCGTTTGCCTCTACAAATACCAACGGTCATAGCTTCTCGTCTCCTCCATTAATAAGCGGCCCCAGACTGGGTACTAGACCTTCACTGGGTAATATCGCCCCTAACCAACCAGCGCCTGCTGATGATATATCCACCATCTCTCAACGCTTGAATACCTTGACATCGTCGGTTGGGCAACTTCTCGCCATTCAAACGCAGCACATGCAGCCCACAAACACCGATATACGTAATAACTCTATTGCGAGTTTAAATACTCACCATGGCGACATGGCTCCTAATCAAACGATACCCCCTGCGATATCCAACCCAGCTCTTATCGGTCATGGATTACCACTCAGGCCTGAAATGAGGTCCTCAGCTCGCCATTCAAACCCTCCATTGCGTACATGGTCTGCTGGAACCCTCGATTTACCCATTCGACCCTCCGACTCGAACGTCGGCCGACAAGAGAACGTCATCCGGGACAAACGTCGCTCGGTAACGGGTCTACTCCGTCGTGATTCATCGGGGGTACGTCTATCTGCTCGTTGTTCGACCATTTCTGATGCAGTCACAGGTTCTGGATCCACAAAGCGATAACTGGGCAAGCGGTTCGCCTCGAGATTCAGGCCCGGTTATCTCTAAGTGGGAACAGTTATCTCTGACACCTGAACTGCTCCGGTCTCTGAATAAATTTGGGTGAGCTGATTTCTAATCATAGCTCCTTATTGACCGACCAGATTGACGTTAGTGTTGGCCCCCCGAACAAAATTCAACAACGAGCGCTACCTTTCCTTTTACGTGGTTCCGACATCATTGCTCAGGCACCTCCAACGCAAGAGCGAATTGCTGCATATGTGATACCAGCCATCCAGATAGCTGTTACCAACATCACGGTTCGCCCCCCAAATCGTGGGCCCATTGTTATCATGATCTCTACCACCGTCGATCAAGCAACTCAAGCTCAGCGCATGATTCGAGATTTGGGTGGGCCCATCGGTGTCAGATCTGCTCTGGGGGTCGGTGCGACGTCAGCGAATAATGATCTAACCCAAGAACTCCGGCTACTGCAACAAAATATGCCTCACATCATCTGCGGTACTCCTCAGAAGCTTCATGCCCTCTTCACCTCTCCTGGTGGGCTTTCAGGTTCTGAAGTGCGCTTCCTCGTTCTGGACGAAGTTGACCAGCTCATCGCACGTAACCTTCATGAATTCGTTTTCAACATAGTAAAACTACTCCCCCCACCTCGCTCCCGCCCAGTCGGCGCAGGCACCCCGAGTTTGAGTGCGACTCCCAGCACAATACCTCAAATACCCTTCAACAACAATTTGGAGCCGAGTAACGGCATCGTCTCTCCTTTTCAAAACCAAGGCCGTAGGTTCTCCGCTGTAACAACATCCTCGCCCACCCCTCAAGAACCTAACCCAAATGGCTCCCCGACAATTGAGCGCCAAACCGCCCTCTTCTCCAACACCGTTCCGCAGGACGTCCTTAATCTTGCCTCCGCAATTCAGCTGCGAGAGCCCATTCGGGTCCTCGTCCGACGTGACGGCAATGTTACCCACGCAGACACCAGCCAGGGCTCTCGCGGCCTCCGCCAGTTTTATCTATACTTGGCGTTTACAGCCGGTGGTAGAGTAGACCCTATGGCTACGCCACTGGGTGGCGGCCTTGGTATCATCGGCTCTGGGAGAGGTGCTTCTTCCAGTGCTGAAACAGCGCAGGCCAGAGAATGGAAGCTTGACGCACTTGCGGACCTTTTCGACGACGTTGAAGTCACCCATGCTATCGTTCACGTTGGCGGGATGACTGCGTTGGATTCGGTTGTTTACAAATTGGCAAGCCGAGGCTTGGAAGCTGTGCCTCTGGTAAGAATCCACTACATCGTCTGGCATGGAATTGTGACTCATTCCCTTGAATAGCATGGCGATATGAACGCAGGAACTAAGTTGGCCGCGCTGAATAAGTTTAGGAACCCTAATTCGCTCATCATGAGGCCTGCCACGAAAGTCCTAGTTGTGTACGACGTTCAAGTGAAGGCACCAGATGTATCTCACGTCCCCCTCATTATTAATTATGGTAGGTGTCTATCGGCGTTTGACCTCAACGCCGCGGACTAACACATCCACTCGCAGACCTCCCCAAAGCTGTTGAAGAATATGCCCATCGGTCAGTTGGTTTCATATTTCTTTCGTGTATTCCGAGTAATCGCGTCTTCAGAGTTGCGCCTGCAATTGCATCTAACTACGCTCGAGCGGGTGTTGTTGTAAACTTTGTGACTGCCACAGGCGGTGACGTTGAGATGTTACGATCGATAGAATGCTTCTACAAGTTGAGTATCCTCATTTTTGTACAAGATGTTCCTGACAAGGTCCTTTTTTTTAGAATCAAATGTGTGAGTTTTGTGTTCGCTTGACACTTATCATATCCATTGATCATTCGTTTTTGCAGCCTGAAGTTCCCATGACTCTTCGTGATATTGTTTAAACCCTATGACCTTGAGACGCCCTTGTATCCCTATTCATGTCTGCTGTTTCTTCGGCTTCCCGCTATCCTGCACAACACACACCACTGTCCGATACCCCTATATTGCACCTGCCATCTCTACTGAACGTGTGTCCTTATCAAGTATATCTTTTGTCTCCTTATCAAGTAGTCATCACCTGTGTCCTCACACATTGTATATCAGCCTTTCTTTCACTCGTAGTCATCGGAATCATTGTTGCTCCGTAGCCGTTTGAACAATCGTTATTTTCAGTGTACCATCCTCACTACAGCTTGCAAGCCTGGTTGGAACGTCAGATGCCGTTGGCTGCCAGGAAAGACGGTGTATTTGATTGACATGAGCAAACCTGTAATTCACCGTCAAATTATGGCAATCAGTTCTGCAGTAGCACGAACCTCGATGGTATGGTCATGTCGTGACGCCAAGGTGCGGTGGAGGTTTGCGGAGCAGAATAAATGAGGATTTCCCCAGTTTCTAACCCAATAGCAAGTCGCCGCCTGTGTACACCAGTTGTTCATACAATCCATGCAGTTGCAATTCAACGTAGCACTTACCGGTGCAGTGTGCTCCCTGGAGCGAAGGCAACGGCAGTCCCTGGAGCGCTGGTCTTGATCGTCTCCACAGCTTTCCACTTGTTCTCCTCCTGTTTCTGCCATATTTTGACCTGACGACGGCTGTGAGTGATGGCGCGAGGTGAATGGTGCAAACATACAGTTTTATCTCGAGAGGCAGTGGCGAAGACATCACCTTCAGCAGCCCAGGCACAATCCCAAATAATTCGCCCATGAGATTTATCTGCTGCAACTGGCACAAAACCTTCAAGTGCAGACCACGGGTAAGTATGTATTGCAACTAAGTGGCGCAAAACACAAACCACCGCTCTCCTGTGCTTCGAACAATCTCCAGGACCTATCTCTCGAGACGGAAAGAACAAAGTTCTCGTCGGGGCTGAATGCTATCCTTGTCACGGTTAAAGAATGTCCTTCGAGAGGCGGCCCGACAAGGTGATATTTTGTTGTATCATAAACCCGGACAACAGCATGTTCCGGCGTCGTCGCTTTGCAGGCTGTTGCCATAAGCCGCTTCTTGGGGGAAACTGTCAGAGCCATGGACTTGTAGCATAACATAAGTACATCGGCAGTAGCACACTTTTCGAGTGCTTGCCTCGTATCCATGTCCGAAAACTTTCTCGAACTCTGGCCAAAGAGTAGACGAGGCAAGCTCCTCTTCAAAAGGCCGCCTTCTTTTTGTTTCCCGAACAGTGTTTTGAGCTTGTGTTACATGAAGAAATCAGCCCCGATTGTGTATAGTCACGGAATACGACCAACCGTCCTCCGTCGCTTTGTTGGACAATCCGAGAGGCGGGACACTTGCACCAAGAGGTCGGTTGTGCTGCAAAAAAAAACAAGTAAGTCAGAGTGATATCAAAAGGTTGAAGCAGAATACCTCTTTCTCAGTGAATTTGGCAACACCCAATTCCTCGGTGAGGTCGACGAATCCACCTGGAGCTTCGAAAACTCGGGCAACCTTCTCGTCAGCAATGCTCACAAATCGCAGAGGATCAATGAACGCGACATCGAGAAGGTCGTATCCGTGTACTTGGGGACGACTGAGCTCATGCCATGTGGGATTATCCAAGTACGTAGATGTTGTTGCACCATGTATCCTTGTCGTCTGATCCAGGCTATAAAAATGGTTAATGATATGTGCGTAGAAGAGTAGTCAAGCAGTTGGTCCTTACCCGGTAGAGAGAAGATAGCTTCCAGTCGGACTCCAATCGAGACCCTTTACTGGCCCACTGTGACCGCTGATCGCACCGGCTTCCGTCCAGACCTCTTCGTGAGCGAGTTCGGAGGGAGAACTGCAGACCCAGCGCCTCCAGCCTCCAGCCCATCCCCATGCCAGTACTTCCTTTCCTTGTTTGGCCCATGTACCACCAACGAAGCCTCCCAGACGCTGTCCACCAATGTCTCCAAAGCGTTGGCGGTTGATCCATATAGAGGTCGATCCATCCTGCGTGGGAACTACAACAGTCGAGGGTGACCACAATATTACAGATGAGTCGGTCGAGGTCGACAAAAGAGTCGGTACAGATCCTAGGGAATGCTGTTTCCAGGTGAGGGAGGTGATACCAGCCTCGTGTCCGACAAGGAGGGCGTCGAATGTCATCGAGTATTGCTGTAAGCTGCGGTGAAGATAAGTTATCTGGACGCACGAAGGCAGCATATATTTCACCTCCCCTGATCAGACTTGACTGTCAAGATGTGTCGCTTCAGCGAGATTTGCCTTCCTCCTTCCTCAGCTTCGCCGACATCTCCTAGCGATGCCTCGAATGCGTCCAGAAGGTCATCACTCAGATTCTCTGATTGACTATTTTGGGGTATGATGTTCTCTCTACTCCGGGGTTCTATAGTCCACAACCTAATCGTCGCATCTTGAGATCCCGAGGCCAAGACGAGAGGCTGCTCTGACGAGATTGGGGCCAGGAAACATAGAGCTTTGACCCAGTCTTCGTGACCTGCGAGGACAGAAACATGTACAAACTACCAAAACTTTAGCTTTCAGAATAGAATTGGAGAACGACGCACAAGATTATCCGATCGAGTCCATATGTGTATATTGCTATCTGTTCCGGCGATAGCAAGAATGGTCACTAGAAGGCCCAACAATCGGTTGTCATGCAGAGATATCGTACGCGTCAAGGGCCTACCTTTCGTCTGAGGGAGATATGACAGGGCGAGAGCAAGCGGATACCTCCCCCGTAGAGGGATGGCTTGGTCTTCGACAAAATTATCTGTATCATGACATGTCAATAAACTAGACCCAGTATCATAGTACCCCAAGCCATGCCTGATTCGTCCGTACTGAGCAACACTTTCCAAATCCTGACAGAGGCGTCAGACGAGCCGGTCGCAACCCAGTCATCAAGCACACATAGGGAGGAGATTGCTTTCGCATGAGCCTGGACCTTGCCAGTAGATTTCCACTGAAAAGATTATACATTTATTAGGGCAACGAGGTGGACAGTAGTACACGGCGCGCATGCCTGGGATTCAAGTCTCTTCCAGAGTATAAGTACTCCACGGTCGTCTGCACTGACAAAGGCTGTGTTGGAAACAAACCGAACGCAGGTTACAAGCCCCTCGTGCGCTTGGAGGGTCTCCGACACGCCGCGATCGTGTTCATCCTAGGTGGATAGTTAAGACGCGTTCAAGGAATTCAGAGTGAGTACACACAGCTATATGCCATAACGCGACCAAGTTTGAAGCGCCGAATGCAGCAAGGGAGGATTGGGAAATGTCCGCGGCCTGAGGGTGCCTGTTCGTGGAGGCTGCTATGTAGGCTGTAGAAGCAGCCATCATGGTTCAATAAAATGTTTTGGTCAAAATCTAATCTCATCTTCTTCATTTGCATCTGAGTTCAAAACCACTTTTGCCAACGTTTAAGCGTCATGGCCATCCTGGGGGTTGGCGTCGACGTCGTCCATATTCCCCGCATCGCTGCTTTGTTGCAGCGCAGAGGCCCCAGACTTGCCTCTCGCATTCTAAGCCAAGAGGAATATCCTCAATGGGAGTCGTTGCCTGTCTCTGATGTTTCTCGCCGAGTCCGTTTTATTGCTGTCCGGTATGTCACCGAGCTAGTTTTTATTGAAAAGTAATCTGAATAATGCGAACAGTTGGGGTGTAAAAGAAGCGGCATATAAGGCTATGTATCCAGCAGTGCGACCTTCTTGGAAAGAATTGGCATATCGGGGGATGGGTGAGGGAGTTGTACGCACCAAACCTGCCTTGGTCTACCATCCTATCGCGTTTGCGGACAAATCAAAGATCGGTCGAATTCACCTCTCAGTCAGCCACGACGGCGAATATGTTTTTGCATCTGTTACAATCGAGTCACCCATGTAATGGTGCTTGACCAAGCCATGCGATCATCGTTCCTTCACATTCCCGTTCACGCGCCGGGCATAACGCGGCGTGTTTTCAGAGCTGGGTGGGCCTGTGATACAAAGTCTGGGCAGATATACATGTTACTCCATTATTCTTCTGGCTGATGCGGCCACCAATGCGGCCACCAGTGCGACAGTGTCCATGTACCCTCGCTCTTTCCACTCTCTATCTTAACTTCTAACTTGAGATCACCCTTCTCCGCGGCCTCCACATGTTCGAGGCGTAATAATGCCAGTCCCACACCCTGGTGGGACGACAGCAGCTTTCCTGCCCCCCGTGGTCGAGGAAGAGTTCGAGTGTCACCTGGTCGGTGGATAATGGACGGCTGGACATTCACATGGGTGGGAAAAGACAGAGCCTTTTGGGAAGGCGTTACAATTTCTGGAATACTGGACGGCGAAGGTGGGATAAACTTTTTGAGAGGTGCCAGGAGGAGCACTCACAGTGGCCATGGTCTATGTATAACCACAGGGAGGATCCTTTTACGAATAATTCCGGTATGGAATGTGCGCACAGTCAGCTCTTGACCTACGTAGCAGCCCTTCCGGAAGTCCACTGACGAAATATATTAGCAAAAAACTTTGGAGCAAAAAAAGTGGTCAGTTACATCCACCCATAATATCCAGGTTCGATTCCATAGGAAAAGCCTGCATGGCAGGGATGTCCACTTGTCCTTCTGGTACGCCATGCAGGATGCGGTGCAGAGTATACGCATCAGGAGAAGCCAGCTCGTGGTCAGAAGTTTCCTGTGCTGTTCGGTGTGAATTTGTTACGATGGTACCATCTGAGAAGAATCACATACGGAGTGTTCCTTTCCTGGTGAGAAAACGTCGGCCCATGCCCACAGCCCTTCTGTCCAGGATGGATTCGTCCTTCAGTCCCCAAGGCCACTCAGCGGTATCCCAATTGGGCTCAACAACCCCACTCCGTGCCCATGACCAATGCCGTGACGGTTCAGGTGTAGAGTTTCCCCAGGCAGCCCAAACGTCATAGTGTTCTGAAACATCTCTGATCTTGACCTTTGAGCGAAGTACGTATCGTTTCAGCAAGGATATTAACGATGGGGCTTCTGACGGTCGAGGGTCGTAATCCAGAAGGTAGCTGCGTTTCCCAGCAGAGTCCGACGATGTGTACAAGAAGATGTCATAGAGGACTTTCCCCTGAAATAGTAATGACCGTTCTGTCAATGTTTAGATGAGTTACTAGAGACGACATACGTGCCTGGGCATGCAACAAGGCAGAGTAAAGTGGGCCTTTTATTGGCTCATGCACGAGAGCAGCCAAGATGCCATTGAGAAACTCGGATACTTGCGACCCAGCCAAGGACAATACGGCTCTGTTGGGCACGGGGGCCACAGTTGGGATGTTTCTGGCGAGGGTTCGCAGAACAGGAGGCATGGTGCTCACTCGAAAAACGTTTCTGCCAAGAACTTCGCGTCAAGAGTTTCACGTGACATTACATTCTGCTCTCTGCGCCCAGCGTCCATTGATACCCTTCGCGACATTGGAAGGCTCTGCAATCATCCTCAGCTCCTGGGCTGCTCCAATGGCCTCTTCATGCCAAAACCTCATCACCGCGCTCAAGGACTGTTTGATGCACTCGGATTGTGTGCTCAAACAAGGGAATCTGCCTTCAGAATGCCTGAAGCACCACGTTAACGAACTACCCGAAGAGTGCCAGTCGTTGCGAAAGGCAACGTTCGAGTGTAAAAGGGGGATGGTAAGTGGCTTCGTCACTTGTCATGATTTTTATACCTGACGCAGCTTCATAGCTTGACATGAGGAAACGCTTCCGGGGTAATATCATAGGCTCGCAATTTGAATACACCCCGAGGAAATAAACGTTCTTCGTAATCCTGCGCTGATTCAGCCAAGGTGGATTTGTAAACGGTATTGCGCAATTGCTAAGTGTTACTTCAAGTGGCCGTCGCAGTTGACATAATGTCACGAGTTTCCTAGCATATATAACACTGACAGCCATTCGAAGCTTGCCACCAGTGATGTCCACATCCACCAAACCCATCACTTTATACACTGCCGTTACCCCTAACGGCTTTCAAGTTTCAGTCTTTCTTGAAGAGCTCAAGCTAGCTTACCCCGGAATCGACTACGAGTAAGTGTTCATTCGACATTCCGTGATGATTCACTGATCGCAGGTGATTCTACAGTGCTAAGAAAATAGACATCGGTAAGAATGTGCAGAAGGTATATAGATGCATCCTACGTCTACCGCTTTACATTAACACCTTAATCTTAGGAACCATGGTTCCTGAAATTCAATCCGAACGGCCGAATCCCTGTTCTGATCGACCATAATCGCGGCGACTTCCCTGTCTTCGAGACTGCCGCGATCTTGTTGTACTTGGCCCAACATTATGATAAGGATTCAAAATTCTGGTTCGATTCCCAGAAAGAACCCAATGAGTACAGCGAGATGCTGCAATGGATTTTCTTTGCCGTAAGTGCATGGCGCATACCTGTAATGATCACTTCTTTACCTTGGATTGTTTTAGCACGGCGGTGTTGGTCCCATGCAAGGACAAGGTTAGCACATGATATTGACGCATACACCTAGCTCTCCTAACGTGGAATAGCCAACCACTTCCAACGTTTTGCACCTGAAGATATCCCTTACGGAAAAAAGCGTATGCAAATTTGCATCATGACAACCACCATAACCTAATCCTGTCGCTGTAGGTTACACCGAGGAGACAAAGCGCCTGTACGGTGTTCTCGAGATTCGCCTCACCCACCGTGACTGGCTCGTCGGCCCTAGCAGGGGTAAGTATACCATCGCAGACATCAAAGCTTTCCCCTGGTGATTAAAATGATACATCTTGGGGAATACCATGGTTGACTTCCATTCCTCAGGGTCAAGATCCACGCCTTCGCAGGTATCGAAACTCTCGATGAGTGGCCAAATGTGAAGGTAATGCAAAACCTGCTGATGCCGTCACTAGCAGTGCTAAACGTTGGTATCAGGCCTGGGTGGCACGGGCTGTTGAGAGGCCAGGAGCTCAAGCGGGACTTCAGGTCGGAAAGGCATGAGCGGATCAATCGAGCTTGGAGGTTCACAAGTCACAAGTCGTCTGTATCAATATTCACGATATATAGCAGCCGCCACTTGAAGGATTCAGTTTTGTAACTAACAAAGTTCAAGCGAGTAGTCAGTTTTCGTCTTAAGGTCGACGAACTCAGGGAGCAGACTGGTCTACCTTGGCTTAAGCCTTCGAAATCTCGCTGACCAGCCCAGCCTGCTTTTTATGTTTACCTCTGGCAACATCAACGCCCAGTTGCATTGAGGTCTCCATCATGTCGATCCTTCCAGCATCGTAATTACTCTTAAAAAATGCGTCATCACTGGCAGCCTTGATTTCGAATTTTACGCAACTTGACGGACGGCAATTTCGTATTGAGAAATTCTGGCGTAAGAATCTGACAAGATACAATATATGCGTAATATCCCTAGGCAACCTATAAAGCCACCGATTTAATGGCAGCTTTCACGCCCGGTCGGTCAGATATTCGCGCCAACCAGGACTAGAATTTATGTCAGGTCAAAGACGCAAAGCTTAAAGACTTTGTGTACCTTGAGGTTCGGCCATTCATCGAGCGTCTCGATTCGAGCTCGAGCGTGGAGTCTAACCCTGCAAGATACCACAGAGGTGAATGAACATCATTTTGTGGCGGTGATGAATGTTTTACCAAGGCATGGCATTTACATCGGCTATAGTATAGCGTCCACGTCCTGAACCCACCAGCCAGTCACGGTCTGTGAGAGCGATGTCAAGGACACCGTATAACCGTTTCGTTTCCTCGTGGTACCCTAGTATATACTAGCATTAAGCTGGTTGAAATGAGTAGCATCAACAGACATTACTGGTCTTTCCGTACGGGACATCTTCCGGCGAGTAGTGAAGGAAGAAATGGGCTGAATACAAGCGAAGTCAATGGAACCCGGGTCAGATGCCATTTTCGGGATATACGGTACCTTGGCCTTGCATCGGCCCAAGGCCACCGTGCTGAATAAAATTTATAGCAGTTGAGTAAATAGAAAGACACTGCATTCATGACCATCGCCTTACAGCGAAAAAGATCCATTGGAGCATCGAGCTGTACTCTTTGGGAAACTTTTGCGCATCAAAAGAGAATCCCTTCTTGGTGTCAAAGTTCTGTTCGAGGTACATCAGGAGCGCCGAGCTTTCGAAAACGGGAAAGTCATCGCGAGTGTGATCGATGAGCAGCGGAATGCGTCCATTTGGGTTTAGCTTGATGAACCAAGGTTCCTGAGGCGCTCGTTCGTTAAGACATGTTGGACCAAGAGAAATATTTATGACAGCCGTACTTTGTGGGTCCCTTTCGACAGATCGACTCTTTCAATACTAGATGTCCTTTTAGAGATGGGTGTAAGGCACGAAGAGAAAGATATAGCTTACCTGTACTCGAGGCTGGAATCTTTGGCTCGAAGTTCCTCCAGGTAGATCGAAACGGTGAGGCCGTTCGGAGTCAGGTGGTTGGTGTACAAGGTTAGCTTCTTGGTGGATTGCGACATCCTGAGAAGAGCAACGGATTAACAGAGGGACTCGGATATATGCGGATTCTGTGTGGCTTCGGATTGATCTTACAAAGATGGGCGCTTAAAGTCAGCGTTCTGAAGTTTTCAGATATTCGGCGTCGAGGCAGGGATGTGTAGTAAGTCCTGTCTGATTAGACAGGTCCTGCTCAGCAATACAAGTCCTTCCAGCCTGGGTTCGCATTCAAGGTATGAATTTGAGCTATCCTCGCTCATCCCAAGAAGCAAACAAGGTTTACTTGCAAGGGAGCATTTGAGGAAGAAATTGTCTATCTTAGAGCAACGGAGACTGGATAGCGAGGAGTGAGCTCAAGAGGACTCGCTGCGTCACTGAAACGAAGCCGATAGCCTTGCAATCGAATAAGTGTCAACAAGTCATTTAGACCTCCGCCGCTCACCAGCCGAGAGTCACCACATAATTCTCTAAATTATGCTACGCAACCTTCATCGGGTCTATCGTCTTGACAAGCACCCACCATCCCCGTGCAGGAGGTCAATCGACCGAACGACATACCATGCCTTGCATACGGAGCAAATCATTAAAGACCTTTCACATTCGGCCTTTGATTCAACATCTATCTCTTTATCTCACCCGAAGGACCCTTCTGCGAGCTCCAAGTCGCCACAATCCTTCTCCACGGGAGATGGGACTGAGCCTTCTACCACGTTAAGCTCCAGCAGGTCTGGCTCCCACTTCTCCCAAGATCCACCATTATCCAACGTGCCTTCTACCGAGATCGCGCCTTCTCATACCCCGACATACATCAACCCTCCCTTCCATACTCATGCATTCTTCACCGCGTTGGAGAAGACGTTCCCAACGCCGACCGCACGGGGCCTCATGCGCGCTACTCGGGCGCTTCTCGTCGATCGTGTGGGCAAAGTGCGTCGCGAGGGTCTAACAGCGAAGGATCTTGACAACGTATGTGACGAACATTTCCCCCATACACTTCGCATCTCAGCGATGTCCTTAGCAAGCCTATTTGTTTCGTGCTGCTCTCTCCGAGCTCCGTGCAGAAATTACAACGACAACCAAGAACGACTCTGCTTCCCTCCGGACTGCGACGACTGCCTTACGCCGAGAGGTTGACCGGTTGGACGTCAAAATGAAGGAAGACGTTTCCACATTGAAACACGAGTATGTCTTCTGCCATATGCATCGTTCTCGCTCTCAATCGTCTTCACCAAGAATCCAAATGGACGTTGATAGTCGGAAGAATGAGGCCAAGTCTGACTTAAAGCAGCGGGATATTACCATGGAGGTTGGCCGGATTTTGTCAGAGCTTGTTTTATGTTGTTCTAAAGATCAACCTCTGTCACCCTTTGCAGGAGCTCCTTAGTAAATCTATAGTGAGCATCAGCGATCTTCGCACCGATGTCGAAGAGATCAAGTGGGAGAATATGCGAAGAGCCGTTTGTACGTGTTTCTTCATGGTTCCATGCGCCCAATTAAACTGTTTTATTGAAGTAACCCTCTCGGCCTTCGTCCTCGTCATTATTATATCAATGGAGGTCCGTCCGAAGCCCAAATTACCCGCTCCATCCCCTCCTCCTACTACCCCAATACAAAATGGTCCCCATCCATCGCAAGCAGAGAGTGGCCTGGAGAAGTCGGTATGGGCAAAATGAACCCTCCCTGATATGCAGGTGGGACCCGCGTTAGAGATACTGTTAGCACTCATAGAGCAAGGCATAGACGCAGGGTATGTTATCCACACGATCACATCGCATCATAATTTTACAACTGTAGCATTACTTGTATACCGCCCATATCCCCTAGCACCCATCTACTTATACATATAATTAGTCGTTTTTGGTTGTAAAAAACCATAGGAGAAGCCGATGAACGTCTACCATGATAGAGCTATTTGATATCCAGCTCCTCAAGTTTGGATGACAGCTCATCTGGGCTGGGAAGCGAGGCGGGTTTGGACTCGGTTTTCGTCTGTTTAGCGGGCGGACTGACTCCCTCTGTCTTCTTCCCATCGACGCCCGCTGCTTTGGCATCCCCATCTTCCTCGTCATCCTCCCAGTTGTCGGGCACGTCTTCCTTCTTCTCCTCCTTCTTCTCCCTCCGTTTCGCATTCTTCTTCGCGCTTTTGCTCAATGGCTTCGCGGGTGGGACAGCAGTTGGTGGCAGCCAGCCGATTATACTGCCTTTGGGGAGGGCGTTCGCATCCATCTGGGCCTGGCGCGTACCTCTGAATTTGCGAACATCTTCCTGCGGCGTGAAGCCTGGCCTGATTTTGATCTGCTTGCGGACGCTTGGTTGTGGCTTCAGCACAGGGCGAATCTAACACTGAGATTAACCAGCTTACGATCCATCTGGCCGTTTGGATTCGGGTATCACGCGTTCGAGAGTTTGCGGGTCGAGCGCGATCCCAGCAAGCGTCTTGTCAGGGTTAATAGGTGGTTTCGACATGTGCCAGGTGAAAGGCGATGGTATTCATGTAATCGTGGTAATGGATCTCCTATGTAGTATCCCGTTAGCTAATATGATCGATCAGCGGCCCGGTTGACGAAAAATCCAGTTCGACTCTGAACCACCAATGCGTTATGCAGTTCTAGTGACTGGCCCAGCGGGTGCTGGCAAATCAACCTTCAGCACATCTTTCCTTACCCATCTCCAGGCGTCTAGGCGTACTGGCCACTTGGTCAACCTTGATCCCGCCGCAGATTCAAGTAGCTTCGAGTATGAGCCAGCGATTGATATTAGGGATCTGGTGAGCTTGGAGGATGTGATGAACGAGCTTGGATACGGTCCAAACGGCGGTCTTGTTTACTGCTTCGAGTAAGTGAGTGAGTGCCTGCGACGAGGTGAGACAGGGCCGAACATCTAACTGCGTTACATTCGATCGTAGGTATCTTCTACAGAACATGGATTGGCTGGAGGAGGAGCTTGGAGGATTCAACGACGACTACCTTGTTATTGACTGTCCAGGTGAGAGTGTTCTGCTTGTCTGTTCACTATATGCTAAAGATGCACAGGTCAAATTGAACTGTACACCCACCATCCATTTCTCCCCACCCTTGTGCGGGACCTTTCGAGGCTAGGAATCCGGACGTGTGCGGTCTATCTCATTGAATCACAGTTTATGGAGGATAGATACAAGTTCTTCAGGTGCGTCGCACCGCCTTTCTTCCTCTATGCCTACTTGGATTGACATGCTAGATCCTAGTGGCGTCTTGTCCGCGATGTCTGCCATGGTTAACCTTGAGATTCCCTGGATCAACATCATGTCGAAGATGGACCTTGTCACTTCGAATCCCGAAGATCCTGCCGGTGGAGCTAGAAACGGCATGCGAGGTCGCAAAAATATTGCTAGGTATACCATACCATATGTTCTCTGCTAAAGTTTAGCTCTGACCATGATTCGCTCAGATATCTGGATCCAGATCCTCTGTTGCTCGCATCGAGTCACGGTCAAGAGGCTAACCCATCCAACCCCCGATTTCATGCACTCAATCAAGCTATTGTGCAACTAGTATGTTTCATGGCTTCATCATATTTAGGACTGCTTTGACGCTGTTTTCTCACAGATAGAAGATCATCCCCTTGTGTCTTTCTTACCCCTCGATCTCACCAACTCTGATTCTTTGGAGACGGTGATAAGTCATATTGACTATACGATGCAGTACGGAGAAGACGAGGAACCGAAAGAGGTAGGTTTGCTGGTATTTGCGCCGTGATATCACACTTATCGACTCACAGCCCCATGATTTGGACGAAGGAGACTTCCCGGAAGCCTTGGAGTAAGCTTCTAGACCATTTTGTTTGGTGCAGGCTTCGTTATGACTATAACGCAATAATACCACGATTGCGAGTGCGCGTCGTATCGTGTCCGCGTTTACTTTACCACCATCGATAGATGTTTTGTACCAGTACAAGATTACCTGTTAATACTAGTCGCGGAGGCTGTGGTTGGTCACGGTCCGAGTGGACAATGCGGTATAGGATAGTTATCCCCGGATGATCGAAAGTTGACTTATTAAACCAATGTTTATGATGCACCACTAGCTCCCACTAGTTCCCACTCACGCCGCACACGCAACGAATGACTGCCTACTATCCTACTCAAGGTTCTGCATACGCTGCAGCGCCGCAACCTGTTGTCTATTCGACCAGCTCCCATGGACATGGATATCAACCAACACAGTATGCATCGTCCAGTGCATACTATGGCCAACCTCAAAACGGCGGGATGCTCGTTGTCCCGACACATGGCAGCCACCATAGTCACAGTGGCAGCCACCATAGCCATCACAGTCATCGCAGCCATAGACACCATTCTCCGCATATGATCGCCGCTGCCCCCTCTCCCGTGATCGTGGTATGTAATTTAGCTGTTGTTTTCGCCGCCTGACGCTCACCGCTCTCCAGCAACCTAGCTATTCCGGCGGCTACCATCACGGTGGTCACCATTATCACCTCTCGTTCGGAGAGCGCATACGTCGCTTTTTTGGACTTGCGCCGCGCGGGCCGTTCAAGTACAGGAACAACAAGGGGACGTGGGGATTCATGGGATATTCACGCAGGCAACGTTATTCTGATGCCCGCACCGGTGCAGAGGTGGACAGACAGGGACGCCCTGTATACAGAGTATGATTCATGGGCTTTGTGCTGGCTGTTTTTACGATCGAAGAGAGTGTACAATGCGACAACGACCAGCGAGGACACGACTTGCACCCATTTATTTCACGCGTCTTATTGCCATTGCTTCAGAAAAAGAGACGAAATCCCGTAGATATGTCATTCTCTGATCAGCTATCAGTGTATGTACAATCGTATTATACAGAAAATGTAACCTGCATTAACGGAGGTAGTAAGATGTTCAAGAAAGGGCAAAGAAATAAACGGAACAATTAGGTAGGATGTGGTAGAATAGTACGACCTCCGCAATTTATTCTAGACCTCCATCGCGTCGGCGTCCTTGAGTGCACGCCTGCTTTGCTCTGCTTTGGTCCAGAATTGGATTTGCTCTAAGACTGCGGTGACGATAGTTGTTATGTCCTTCCGAGCCCTAACTTGAGTAGGATCGTCGCGGGTGCCTTCCCAAAGTATGGACAAGTTGACCTCAATCTGAAAAATGGAACATCAATAAAGAATCCCGAGCACCACCGCAGATTCGGGCGCACCTTCTGAGCAAGCTGGCCTAATGCTTCATCGAGGGCTTGACCAACGGCATCTGCTGCCTTCGTTAAACGGTCCATAAGGACATCAGCACCGTCGTCGAAGATCTCGTCCTTGCTGTCATCGATGAACCCATGGAAATACGCCTGAATGGAAAAAAAGGGGGATCAGACCTCCGGTCTATGAAGGTTTGTTGGCAGTATACCTTTTGGCGTGCAACACTGCCTGTTCCTCTCTCTTCCATTGCACGATCGTAGCCTTCGATGAGCTGTGCCTGAACGTGCGGAGCCATACACCTGGATACTTCCTTCTGCTCACTATTCATTGTCTCCTTTACAACGTCCATGGTCTTCTTCAGAGCAACACGAGCTTCCTCGAGGCACTGCTCGCCCTGCAGCTTCGTGCGATCCTTGAGGCCCATTGCAGCTGAGTCCTCGACCTCCTTGAGGAGTTTGTTGATGGCACTGATGGAGGTAGCTTCAAAGGGTCCAAATAGATCTGACTCGAAGACTTTGCTCCATGAGTGGGCGATGTTTCTCGTAAATGGGTTGATCAGTTCAACGTTTAAATCCTTGCGCCACGATCCATGACGGCGAAGCGCTTTGATCAAAGTAAGTGAGGATCGCTTCAGCAGAAAGCGTATACTCACTTGCTCGGTATGTAGCCCAATGCATAGACCCTGCGAACTCATCAGAGGTCGCAACTGCAGCAGAAGCAGCCTGGAAAGATCCTTTAACCAGTGCATTTAGAAGATCGTGAGCTAACATACATTCGCTGCACCGATTTTGCATTTGTCTTCTAAACCGTCTTTAAAGTTGTCTTGAAGATCCTTCACGCATTTGTCAACCAGCTTGCTAAATTCCTGCAATTCAGGTTAAAAAGAGACAAGTAACGTGATGCAGAAGCTGACCAGGGCGAGTCGAGGGGCAACGCCGACAGGCTGACCATAGGGGTCGACTTTGGGAGTCGGCTTGGCTTTATGCATGGAATACAACTCGGCACCCAGATTGCCACCCAAGCCTCCGAGAATGGCTGCGAAGGGATCACCATCATCAGAGTTGGCCCAAGCTCCATACCCATCGTCTGATTGATGATCGTCATCATCATAGCCTTTGTCCAAGTTGCCTGATTCCCACTTCTCGCGTAGAGCTTCGCGGTCCACCGCCGTTACATCGCCAATTCCTTGAACATAGGACTGGACAGATGTGGTAAAAGTCTTCAGGTGAGCCAGGAAGTTCCTCGCAGCGCGTTCACGAGAGGAGACGGTCAGTTGGTGGCACCACTCTTGAAGATCCGGGATGCCGGTGTCCTTAGCGCTGGAAAAACAAGTAGGCTCGCCGTCTCCCCTAACCTGCCCTATAAAGTAGGTGAATTGATCGGTCTACAAATTTAGCAGAGCTTAAGTTACCTTTCAGGCGAACGTAGTCGCGGCTGGAACAGGTGAAGACAGGAAGGTCGATAGCGTCATAGTCTATACCGTCATCAGATAAGCAACTAATATTGAATAGCCGGAGTACATACTACGGATGTTTTGGTTAGGATTGAAGTTATCAGGATCACGCTCCTCAGCGGCAGCATCTGCATAAGGAAGAGTTTACTGCGTTGACACAATAACCTCAAGGAAATTACCGACCATCAAGATCTTTCAGTCCGACTCTGAAGTCCTCCTTGAGAACGTCACGCGAGAACTGGAAAAAGATTAGCATTTGCTTGAAGGCAACGGGGATGTATATTGAATTACCTCAGACCGCTTCAGAGAACAGAAGGCATTCTTCTCTCGTTGAGCCTTTGCGATATGTTTCTTCACAGTGGAAAGAGCATCGGTAGCTTCTTTTTTCTGCTTTCGAACCTCGGATAAACGCTCGCGTGCCGATTTGATGCTCTCCTTGGTTTCCTTGATCTTTACCTCGAGAGATTCCTCAGTAACTTCATCTTCCTCAGCCTCGTCGTGTTCATCATCGCTGCCGGAACCCGAAACAGATTCGGATTTGTTCAACTCTTCACCCGAGTCTCGCTCGTCCTCCGAATCCTTGTCACTATTGTCAAATTCGCTGTCACTGTCGTTATCGGAGGCACTGTCAGATTCTATTGCAGAATCGTCGTCGTCGTCCGCTACGCTGTTGCGGCGCCGTTTGGGCGATCCTTTTTTGCCATTCCGGGCATTCTTTCGCTTCTTGGAATTTGATGATGTGGTCTTCTTGGCTTTAGTCTTCGCAGTGAGACTAGGGGTGAAGGATTTCCCATCTTGCAATGCTTCGAGATGTGCCTGGTACTCGCGAGCATACTCACGAAGCTCCTTTAACTCCTTTTCGATAGCTAGATGAAGGATAAATACATTGCGCGTGAGACTAGCAATAAGGCTCACCTTTGACAGATGTCTCTGCCGATTTCTTGCTCTTCTTCCACTGCGAAGTTTCGATATCATATTGATCAAGTCGTTCTTCTACAGCTTCGAGTTCTGGGTCATCCTCAAGGCGGAGGGCCCTGATTACCTCCGAGCAGGAAACATCGTCGCATTTACTGGCTGTAAAGAATTGGCTTGAACTTGATGAGAAATTGATCAGAGAGGACGGCATACCGATGAAGGTGATAGCATGGTCGTCATAGCTGTGGAATTCAAGAATTGCTTGAGCATACGAAATCAGTATAGCACAAAGATCTGCTTACTTTCCGTCTATATAGAAGAGGCAAATTCTAGTGAGATATCTTTAGCTTTTATGAGCGATACAAGACTCACCCACTATGAAGAGATAAATCAGCACAAAGTTCTAGCTTGGTATAACGTGATACGTACTCATTAATTGCATTTTGAAGGCGTCGCCGAGCAAGTCTGAAGAAGATATATTCAATCATACGCTGCAAGACGTCATAAAGTTCACATACCTCTCGCCGTCTTGTCATCTACAGCCCTGGTAATGGGAGCCAGGATCCAAATGCAGTCGCATTTCTTCATGTAATCCTTCGCTATATTATTTCTAGCAGCATTCGCATCGGCCACACCTGCACAAGGAAAACCACGAGACACATATTTAGAGTAGAGTATATTGACATGAGGAGGGGACTTCAACATACCGGGAAGATCGACCAAGATTGCGCCGCTGGATAGTGCGGCAGAGTTGCAACGTACGTTGACTTGACGAATGAGAGGCCACAAGGCAGGCGCGTCGGCATCCGACGGCCTGCTGTTGTCTTTAGGCCGCGAGCTTCCGCTTGCATCTCTGACTTTGTCCATGAGGCTCTTCTCCTTCGGTTTCTTCTTTTCCTTCTTGTCGCCACGCTTTTGATCCTTGGAATCGATATACTTTCCGATTTCTTTAGCGAAGATTTTAGAATCTTTAGCGACGATGTTTTTCGTGGCTCCAAGGATCTTAGCGATGTCTATCGTTGGTTGTGCAGTCAGAAACAGTTCGACCAGCATATATATAATACGGACTGTGATCACGAGCTATAATCTGGTCGGCGGTCATGGTCACGAGCTGCTCTTGGGAAATGGATGGATACACCGCATGGACCTGGAGACGGTTTGTGAATGGCACGTCTGGCATCAGAATGGGACGCACCTTTTGCCAAGCAACACCAGCGTCACTTTTGAGGTCTGTACTGCGCTTGAGGTTACCGTCTTCGTCAACCAGGTCTGAAAGGAGAATGGCCAATTCTTCTCTCCATTCGGCTTCTGAGAGGAAGGAGACGTCCGCATCAATAGTGGGCTTGTTATGGTATGCCAGCTCTGTAACAACGGCAGTACACGCTAACGAACATTGTCAAAACCGTGGTGTAGTGGGGGAAAAATGGAAAGTGTTTACCGCGCATGCCACTGGTTGGAACCACGTTGTCTATATGCGAGTATCAGATAAGTTGGCATGACAAACAATGATTCAATTACCGTCCAGAATGGCATTAAGAATGGACGATTTGCCTGCTCCAGTTGCTTAAAAAGGACAATTCATCGGAAAAGATGAACGGAAAGGTTGATATCCACCTACCACCGCAAACAGCGATTAAAGTAGTTGGTGCGCCTTGGCTCGTAAGACTACCAAGAAGATGAGATTTAAGATCAACGTTTATAACGGGAAATTGTACCTCTCTAATTCTCGCATCCAGACGTCCTGTCTGAGTTTGCTCCCGAGTTGCAAATGCTTTAAGCTAGACTTGATGGACTTAACCATGCCAAGTCCTTCCTTTAACGCCTCTTCCGGTGCGTACTGAATCTCATCCGCTGTATTATAGACGGTGAAAATAGTACGCTTGTTGGCTGCAGGCGCGAGGGCATTTGTCGCGTCTTCCATGGTTACGTCTTCATCTTTCGCGACGATGGTGCCCATTTCAGCGGGTACACCCTGAGAAGCGGTAGAGCCTGACATGCTGTTATTCTGCACATACGAAGGCACGGGAAGACCCCTCTCGAGAAACTGGTTATGGTGTGAGATGAACGACGCGTCGTAGCTGACATGAAACACGCACGACTCGCGCCGCATCATTGGGTTCTGGCTTGACCCTGGTGTTCTTGGACGCGCTGGCGTCAAAATCTTTGTTAAAGGAGTCCGAACGCATCAAAGGCGTTATAACAGCTTCTTGTGGCTCTGGTTTCACGGGGATAGACTGGCATGACAGGCGTCAGGATTCTGATGGACATGAGAGAACATAAACGACTTACAGATAAGTTACCCATGGTGTTGTTCTCTTTGTAGCCCATTGCTACGCGAGGTCAACGTGTAGTTTTGAAGCTGGTGTGGGAGGAGGAAGTTTTGGGGGGGAGAAATGATGGACAGGGTTCAGATAACACCTGAGACCTGAGCCAAATAATACCAAGCGAAATTAACGATCGGTGATGTGACGCGACGCGGCGATGTGGTCTTGGCTTCTCCTATCGCATATATACCTTAGAAGGAGTCAAAGCGCGACTTTTCATGAACCATTGTTTCTTGACAATAAGGTATTGGACAAAGAAATGGCCCTTGAAATGGCCACAGAAAGGATTATATGTTGTAGACGCGTATGTTCCATTAGTCACGCGTGACAATACGCGACCCTTCGACGATTTACAGTTTTTGAGGTAGCCAATGATTCCTCAAGCCCTTCGCAACATCAGCCTCCACCGGCGATACTTGTGGTCGACGAGGTGGTTTCGGTGGAATATCTAGCCAAGCACCTTGCTCGGAGTAACCAAGAAGCAATGCCCTGCCCTGTGCAAACCTCGCGGAAATATCAACGGTCCCGTCTTCGTCGCTGCACAATTCCTTAGACAGATTATGAGACATCTCTTGTAAATCATCCTCGCTGCCGTATGCATGGCCATCTTCGCCCGAATCTGAGACACCCGAGTCATAGTCTTGGACGAAATAAGGAGGTTCGTCGCCGTCAGACTCATTGACACAGAAACCATAAGCTTCACCGCAATCCCGTGGATCACAGACATTGTTGTCGCAGTCAAGCGAGTGGTTTTCATCGCCCGCCCAAGCGCTTATCTCTCTTTCGTCTTCGTATTCCATTTCGTATGCAATTTCTTCAGCATAAAGCTCCCGATTGGACGCGCCTTCCAACTCGTGCCATTGGTGGAAAGAAAGGTAGTCGCCATTGTTGCTGCCAGTGTCACAGGAAAGCTCGACATCAGTGTAGAGGTTTCCGTGTTTGTCCGTCACAACTTGAAAGAGCCCCTCAGACCAGCTAATATCGTTGAGGGGCCACACTTGGAGATCCCCATCAGAGTACTCATAATCCTCAGGGTTTACTTCGGGCAAGTATTCAAGGCTGTCGGTTCGAGAGTCGATTATCTCATGGTTCCCAGTTTCGATGTCATGAACGAAGGGGACGGGATAAGAAAGAGGCCCGAGAGGAGAGATAGTGGTAGGTATCGCAAGGTTGGTATCACTTTGTGGGATTTTATTGTTGGTAATTGGTGTGGTCTTTTGAAGTGCGTCATTTGAGTGCGCGGACATATCAGGGGATCCTATGGGGAGCTCATCCCGAATCACCGGCGCGTTGAAATATTTTGAGGATGCTCCCGGGATTGTTAAGTCGCAGCGGGCAATGGATCGTCCGTATTGTGAAGCGGACTCCGATGGGCCGATGGAAGAACTCGAACGCTGAGCAGGTGTAGCATCATGTGGTTTTACACTGGAATGTCCTTGCTCAGGTGACTGGCATTGAGGGACAGCGGTTTGGATCTCCGGCGGTCGGAGGGAGGCACCCCAGGCGATATGACGAGTGTTGAGCAGCACACTTCGCTTTCCAGATTCTGATATTTCCGGTCCCGAGGGCAGGCTAGCACCGTCAAGCTCGATATCCCAGATTATTGATTCAGCGCTAGTCTCGGCGGGGACAGCTTTGTCGGGCCTATTAATGGATTCTTCAACCTGCTCGGATCCTTTCCTAGCAACGACGCGAGATGTCGCGTCCTGATCCGAATGCGAGTCTTTAAGCTTCCGCACCTTCCCCATCGTTGGAATCCCCTTTCGAGCCGTAGTCCGTTCCCGGATATCCAAACGTTTCTCTGATGCCGTGGCGACAGTGTCGCTATCAGATGAAGACGACGACGACACGTATTTCCGTTCTAATTTGTTGAGTCTAGGCTCGTTGCAAGTTTTATTGAGGAAGTCCTTCTCTCTGAATCCTACGTTCATGCGACCTGTTACTCGATAATCAGCTTGTCATACCGCTTAAAGCGCATGCCTTGGCTTGCCTTCCTTCCCAGGCTTTTTGCTGGTCTTGGCAGATGCCTTGCCCTTATTGAAAACACCGACACTGAGTGACGGTTTTACCTTTGTTGAGTTCAGCGTGGATAGCATGATTAAGTCGGGACGAAAACATACTGTCAGTCGACCTGAGCCCACGTTCGTGGCCGAAAAACCGTGCATCAAAGCGAGACCAGCAGGTATTCTGGTCTTGGCAGCTTTCTTCGTTTTGCCCTTTTTCAGCATGGTAGTCCTTTCCGATACCGTCTCGCTTTCTGAATCGACGCCCGTCGTTGGCTTGATGATAGCACGCTTGGCGCGCTTTCTGTCTCGACGTTCCTTTAGACCTATATGGAAGACCTTACAATACGAAAGCGAACGGGGATCACAGTTAACGCACGCTTTGCATGTTCGCTTTCTAGATCAGAGTCAGAGTCTTTCCGTCGTCCGCGAACCTTCCGAGGCTGAGATTTGGGCTTGGCTACTGTTACAGGTGAGTCCGAAGTTGTACGTTTGCGCTTGACGTTTTGTTCTTGATTAGTTTCCACCACCTGCGCGCGGGTCTCTAAGTCTTTTGGCAGTGTTGCAGTCTCGTTCTCCTTCGGTAGCGAGCGTTCAATCTGCTTTGTAGTACGCATCACCACTCTTGGCTTCAACACGGGCGTTCCAAAGCCATAGTCAACGACAAGGAGCTTTGATAGGAGGCGCGCCTTTTCGGGTTCTTCGACATTAGACGGTGTGATTTTAGTCAGATCTTCGCTTTTCCAAGAGGACAAGAGAGCCTGGCCCTGGGATGCGTAGGTTTTGGCATGGGCTGTCTGTTCTTGTAGATAAGCTGAGATGAAGTTCGCTTTGTCGAGCTTCGGTAAGGCAAGAATGCGATTGGATAGAAAGGTTGAATCTGGGGTAAGCAGGCTCATCGAGAGGTCTTGAAGAAATGATTCCGGGACCTGGGTACAGTATGGTGTCGCTGAAGCGTGCCAGAAGGTCTAGTGTCGTGCGTTAAATTCCGCGTTTTCGGTACTTCCGCAAGAGCAGGCCAATTCGTAGAAACTTCACTACCTTAAGGTTCAAGCGTACGAACTTCAATCGTTGAAGTCAGTGCCAGTGCCAACAGCCTGGATGTTAAAAGTTGTGACGTAAACAAATTTCCTAAACCGTCAATTACTTTTACTTAGAACTCCGCGACGCTAGCTGAAAATTCACATTCAAGCTGTATACTGTACCATTAAGCTGTATATACAAAGAACATATTCCTGTATTCGTGTGAGCTTCGTATCATCTCCAAAGTCATAATTCATCTTACTCTTTGTCCGTTAGATCAGCGAAAGCGTGTCTTTCCCTCTCCCGCTGAACGTCTGCATCCGACCATCCCCTACGAGCTTTCTCCTCCTGAATCTGCGCCAATTTCTTGATGTTTAGTCGTAGATTGATCCAACGAAGTAAGAAGCACACTCCGATCTGCACTGTAAGGAGTACCATTATAGCGATTTTACCAGGAATATAAGCAGGCGCGTCCTTGGGTTGAAATATCTCTGTGCCAATGATGTTCCCCACACTGAAAGCCACAAGCGTCATCGCGTTGATCGTGCTTTTCTTCGTGTGTCCGGCTGTGTTACTGGCATTGTAGGCGTAAATAGTCGACAGCGCACTCCCAAATGACCCAATCAAGTACACCGCTGCGGCCATTAGTGATACCTTGACTGACATATAAATCGGAGCCTTACCGAATAGTAGGACACCTTTGTTACCGGAGCCGTTGAGGCCAATAAGGAGTGCTACACGCCCTTTTCAATGATATACCCGCACATTTCAAGCGTGAACTGACCAGAACCGATGATGGTCGGAACCAAGGCAAAGACAATCGGCGTCATGCGCTCATTCTGGACAAATTAGTTAGCACTGCAGCCGAGGCTTTTCCTATATTCAAAAAGCACCTTTCTCCCAGAGTACCAGCCACACAAGAAGACTGTGAGAGCATGCACTGCCCCTGTAGGCGTGGATAGAATGAGTGTCTGTTTAGATCTGTGCAATCTGTGAACACCAACACTAGCTGGCGCAAAAAAGGGGGGTACATACGTGTAGCCGAAGCTCTTGATAATCAGATTGCTGACTGGAGAAGGTTTTTGAGGGTGAGTCGTCGCCGATCATATGATAAAGGATATACAGACAATTGCTGAGGGCACCGTTTGGGATACTCGCTGATACAGCACCATGATTACTCGACAATGCTGCGCGCTAATAACAGAACACTTACTGAGCATCGTTGATAGGACGATGAGCCACGACCTGATATCAGTAAATGCTTCCACCACCTGGTACCGTTTCAGGGTCTTGTTCTCTGTCCCTCCTTGGTCATCGCGTAAACGTTCAAGCGCGGCGACCCGCTCTTCTTCAGTTAAAAACTGGGCATGCACCGGCGAATCTGGAAGCCAAATAAGGACACATATCCCAACTACTATAGCGAGGCCGCCAAGGAGAACATAGATTATCTTGTATGGGGCTAAGACCGTTCCGCTGTAAGATGATACCCCCTGCGGACTGTGGGCTTAATGGCAGCCCCGCATAGGCTCTGTACACGTACGTATGCAATAAATCCACCAAATATCTGAGTGAGGCCATTCTGAAATAACCTAGTCAGACGTATCACGATGGCGCAGGGATCGTTAGTACCATCAAATAAAACCAGGAGATGCGTTGCGCCTTATTCGTCCAAAATAAACCACAGAAGCAATGTCAGATGGATTGCATACCTGCTCGTCCTTTTTATAGAACATTGAAACAACAAGGATCAAGATAGGCGCGACGCAACTCTCTAGCATTCCTATCAGGCCGTCAACTTTGGCACGAACGCCAGGGAGGGAGCTATCTGCGTACCAAGGAGAAGTCGAAGAGCAAAGAACGCCCCAAAGGAGGTCCCAACTGCATGGAGCATCAAGACCGCGCCCCATAGAACGATGTTTGCTCCTGGGTATGGGATAAGTACCCTGGTATTCATAGGATCGGCGACATACCAAGATATTTAGCGACTCTTAGTTTCTGTGAGATGTAGACAGTCGGGAACTCCCAAATAAGAAAGCCTAGCACGAGAACGTCAGAGATATATTAGCAATGGAGTGCCTGTATGATTACCAACGTAAAAGGCCAGAGAGACAAGGTTATAGTTCTTCGCAAAAGGTTAAGTAACCCATGCGGACATGTAGTTTTGACAACAAATTACCTGCCCGTGGATGGGGAGCCCCATAACACTTGAAACGATGTTATATGGTAGACACTGAGTGGAAGTGATGATATTCTTCACCTTGCATAGTTCAGGGAAGTCTTATCCCTAAACTCGAGGGTTAGCTTTGTGAGGGTTTAGCAAGCCGCGCTTACAAGTATTGAGTAAAATAGACTGCCGCGCATAATGGGGGTATCAACAGATCCTGAGAAGGGTGAACGGTTAATTTGCACTTGACCAGTGAGGCTCGATACGAACTAGTTTCCGGCGAAGTTTACGGTTATACTCCTCGCTGAAATGAATAGTCCGCTCGGCACCGATAAGGCGAAGTGCTTCGTCACCCTCCTGGATATCAATCGAGGATCCGCTGGTCTTCTCAGCGACAGCATCATCAACCTCGAATTGAGTCTTCTCCGAGGTGGGCGATTTCCCAGTTTGTTCGGTAATGAGAACCATGGGAGTGTCGTCAAGGCAGATGAATCAACGTCGCCCGCTAAGTAGAGATTATAAACGACTTCTTATCACTCCGTCAGGTGAAGGTATGGGTATTATTGGAGCCATAGATTGTGGGTGGAAAATCTTGCACATCGCGCGGAGCTCCGTGACATATCAGACAAGGATAGTCAGATGCGTATACCACGAGCGATATCTTCCAGCCAATGGGACTCGGCCTTCTCACGGTTGTTTTATGAGATTACTATGTGTGATGGAGGAGACTCATTAATTACAATTGCTTGCACGAGATATGTATGCGGCAGGATATATGATTTACAGCTTTTGGATGATAAGAGCAGATGCGGCACCGCCCTGCGAAGAAAACATATCATATCAGTGGTCTTATCTGTTTGGAAAGATAAACTTACCCCATTGCAGATACCGGCCGCGCCGTATTCTCCGGACTTGAGTGCGTGAACAAGCGAAACGATGATACGGGAACCGGAGTTTCCGATGGCATGACCCAGAGCAACGGCGCCTCTGTTGTCGATATTTTTTCAAAAATATGTAGGAAGGATATATGATGAGCAACGTACCCATTGACATTAATCTTTTCAGGATCGATCTTCAGTACCTTCTCGGCGATCCGGACGACGGCTGAGAATGCCTCATTGATCTCAAACAGTGAGATGTCTTCGAGGGTAAGGTTGGCCTTCTTCAAAGCTTGGGGAATTGCGATTGTTGGTGCTTCAGGGAAGTCGATGGGGTCAACGCCAGCATCGGCCCAGGCTGTATGACACGGTTAAATCAGCGCAATCGAAGGATATTGAAGATAATGTAGATACAGATGATTTTCGCCAAGGGCTTCAGTCCGAGCTCATTGGCCTTCTCAGAAGACATGAGGATCAATGCTGATGCACCATCGCTCAAAGGTGAGGAGTTGGCGGCCGTAATGCTACCACCCTGTTTGAAAGCAGATCGGAGAGAGGGAACTTTGTCGAAGATGATCCTCTTGTACTCCTCGTCCTCCTTTACGATGGTGTCACCCTTCTTGCCCTTCACCGTAACTGGCACCACCTCGGCATCATAAACACCCGCTTTCCAGGCCTTGTCCGCACGCCTATAGGACTCGACAGCATGGGCATCCTGGGATTCTCGAGAGATTCCGTGTTTCTCGGCAGCGGCCTCACCACAGTTTCCCATTGCAAAGTTGTTGTAGGCGTCCCAGAGACCGTCATTCTCCAGAGAGTCGATGGCCTGAAATTTCCCGAAGAGAGGATTTTGACGGGGAAGCAGAAATCTAAAAACCTGTATGAGTAAGACGTTGCATAACATAGGGAGGAGTTACTGACGGTGCGTTACTCATACTCTCCATACCACCAGCGGCGACGACCTGGCGGTCCCCAAGTTGGATGCTCTGGGCCGCGAGAATGATCGTCTTCAAGCCAGAGGCACAGACTTTGTTGATGGTGGTAGCATCGGAGCTGGACCTCAGACCGGAGTTTAGGGCAACTTGACGGGCAGGCGATTGGCCAACGCCAGCTTGTACGACATTGCCAAAGTAGACTTCCTCAACAAGTGCGGGGTCGATCTGCTTGGATGCGAGTGCGTGCTTCAGCGCGATGACACCAAGCTGGGGCGCAGTGAAGGACTTGAGAGCTCCATTCAAGGACCCGACTGGGGTGCGAGCAGCAGCGACGATGACAGCTTCGTGGGCCTGGTGACGAATCGGTTAATAAACGTTCAAAATGACAGGATGAGGAGACGAACCATTGAACGAGATAGAAATGGGAGGAAAGGATGGGGAGAAACGCGAGAAGTTGAAACAAACCTTGACAGAAGCATGGGGGCCTTTATAAGATACAAGATCGGAATTGATTACGATCTACCCTGATCGTACGATTATACTCTGGTACGATGTGGGCACGAACGGAACGAGGAGAGCTGGGTAAGCTTTGGGATAAGTCTCATTTTAACAACTGTACACCGCGTAAGCTCCGGTACTTTCATGTATTTCAAGTGGCTTCGACATTCTACCTCGACTACTACGACCTGGCATTTACGGCGGTTCCAAGAACCATAAACCACATCTCTAACCACCGCATGTCTTTCTCATATACATCCAGGTCCAATTCCGACATCAGCTCGTCAACCGATTTCGCCGTTTCGCACGGATGGAGATACCAACACGGCGTTCCAAGTGTTGGATGATCACCCTGAGATAGGAGTGGAAACGACGAAGCTGGACGAGTGAGCCCAAAGGACGTGGCCTCCGTCTGTTCAAAGGCAAACGGATGGAATAGAGACGTGCGAACGAGGTCCGCGAGGGCCAAAGAAGTTCCCACTACACAGGTAGAGCAAATGTCAGAGTATGCCTTGTAAGCAATTGAGGTGTTACAGACTCGAATCGTAAATAGTAAAATAGAACGCGGGGACTTGGAAAGTAGCGGAATAGACGACATATTGGTGAGATACCAAATTCTCTGGAGCGGGGCCAGTAGCTGCTTCGTCTTCTTCAGCGAAGTGCTCATTTAGATCGACATCCGTTGGAATGCCGGACGACTGCGTCCTGCGAAAATGAGGGACCATTCGAGATAAGAAGCCTAAACTGGGGGAGGACTTGTATTGGAGTATTAGATGAGACGTGGATGGACGGACTGTGGCGCACAGGATGTTCATTCCACGACCAGCCCTTGAACGTGTCTGCCGCTGGAGAGTCTGGACGTTCTGCTGCTGTGAGGTTCTTGCAGGCGAGGTCAAACTGAGCGCGGGTCAGCATGATAATTTTGTGTGACATGGCTGTGACAAATGCGTGGGAACAGCTTTACAGCTGCAGAATTAAGGTTTGAAGCCACTGAACAGGAATTGGTGCAGACAACACGGCCAAATCGTCCGCCTCGCCAACCTCAAAACTAAGCACGTCCAAGTGCCCGCTCGTCCTCCTTGCGGCTCTATCCCCACCGCAACCCTATATAATTCACCAATATGGCCGTCGGCAAGGTTTGCTCACCTGAAATCCCTTGCTAACCCCCTCGTCTGATCAGTGTTTCGCAGAATAAACGTCTATCCAAGGGCAAGAAGGGTATCAAGAAGAAGGTCGTTGACCCTTTCTCCCGCAAGGGTGAGTATCTCGCTCATTCAGATCAACCACCTATTCATGTATGTCTCTAGATTGGTATGACATCAAAGCACCTTCAATCTTCGAAGTCCGAAACGTTGGCAAGACTCTTGCCAATCGGTCACAGGGCCTCAGTATGTGCAATATTTAGATCTTCCGTACTCAGTGCTCAACGCTTGGCAGAAAACGCAAACGACTCATTGAAAGGTCGTATCGTCGAAGTGTCGCTGGCTGACCTCAACAAGGATGAGGAGCAATCTTTCCGCAAGATCAAGCTACGAATCGACGAGGTTCAAGGCAAGAACTGCCTTACAAACTTCCACGGCATGGACTTCACCTCCGACAAGCTCCGCTCTCTCGTTCGCAAATGGCAAACCCTCATCGAGGCACACGTCGATGTCAAAACCACTGACGGATATCTTCTTCGGCTCTTCGCTATCGGCTTTACAAAGCGAAGGCCATCACAAGTCAAGAAGACCACCTACGCACAGACCAGTCAAGTGCGGGAGATCAGGAAGAAGATGTTCGAGATCATGACTCGGGAGGCGACGAGCTGTGACTTGAAGGAGCTGGTCCAAAAGTTCGTGCCTGAGGCTATCGGACGGGAGATTGAGAAGGCCGCAAGAGGCATCTATCCCTTGCAAAATGTCTACGTTCGTAAGGCGAAAATTTTGAAGGCGCCGAAGTTCGATGTCTCGAAACTGCTGGAACTTCACGGAGAATCGACAGACGTACGTTGCCTTCCTCGTTTTGTGAGCGGCACCAACTCATGATGTAATTTTTTTTTCCTATAGGAGACTGGCACACGAGTGGCGAAGGACTTCAAGGAGCCGGAAGTTCTCGAGTCGGTTTAATCTTTGCTGTAGATCGGCTTCGTACTACCATGCGTTTGTCCTATGCTGCAAGGGTTATCTATGAGTTATGCAAGCATGAATCATTATCTTTCGTCTTGAGGAGCTTGTCATTTGAGCAAAGATTAATGAACCGTCGGCTATATACTTGTTTCCTTTTCGGGGCCGCTGCGGGTTAATCTATCTATCTATCATATCTATCTATCCAAGTACTGCTATACGTAGTTTTTCTTCAATCGGAACAGCACAGCCATATCAGACCTGATTTATCTTTTATCTCTCTTTCCGTTTTCCTTGAATGGACGTCGAGTATATCAGGGGTCATCTCAAGGCCCATCCTGACTTTCCCAAGAAGGTGCCAATTGTTTCAAGCAACAGTTCACGATTATCTTCTGAAGCGAAACCTAGGGCATTGTGTTTCTGGACATTTTCCCACTCCTTCGGAATCCGCTCGCTTTTGAAACGTTGATAACGCACTTTGTGCATCGTATAACATCGCATACAAGCCCAGCCTCGCCATCCAAAAAGATCGATGTCGTTGTTGGTCTTGATGCTCGAGGATTCCTTTTCGGACCCTTGATCGCGCTTCGATTGGGGGCTGCCTTCGTCCCTGTCCGGAAGCTGGGAAAACTTCCTGGACAATGCGTGTCTGCCTCATACGAGAAAGAGTACGGCACGGTAAGCACCTGGAGCCATCTATTCGATCTCAAACTAAAATGTCAAACAGGACATCTTTGAGATGCAAGCTCATGCTATTGAACCAGGTCAGACCGTGATTGTGGTTGACGACTTGATTGCGACAGGTACGCAAACATCCTTGGTTCGTCTGATCTTCCATGACCGCCATGATTAGGAGGATCTGCTAAGGCTGCGGGCGAGCTTATAGCGAAGCAGGGCGGAAAAACCCTGGAATACCTTTTTATCATTGAACTGACGTTCCTCAAGGGAGGCGCGAACCTGGACGCGCCAGTATACTCTATCATCCAGGCTGACGATTAGAAGGATTTTTACACCAACAACCTTGTGTTGAGAAGTGGGTGGCCATTAATATACAGTATCCGATTTGGATCTTTTGTTGGTGGAATATGCTCTGCATTTGATTCGTCCGAGTCGTCCTCCAGCACCATCCTCACTTGGCTGATGAGCCCCTGCTCTGAGTGATCCAGCATGTTGGTAAGCACCTCGCCAGCTTTCTGCGGCAAGAGGACCAGGGCCACGTCGCTCAGGTCTCCGGCTGCTTCCACTTCATCGAGGTTCGCTGTCGGATTAATGACAAGATCATCGTCACTGATGATAAGCACCCCGACTGCAGAGGCTGCTTTTGCATAAAGAAGTTTCTCCAAAAATGCACAATCACCCCGATGGACGACAAGGACACTGTCCGGATAGGATTGTTTGTATGGTTTGCAGCCTCGAGCATTGTCAAAGTCTCTGTGAATTGCTATCCCGTCTTGATGAGTAAACCGTAGAGAATTCGCATCCGAATGCGATGTGGTGATCTCTCCTCCGAAATGGGCGGTGTAGCCAACGAGGAGTTCTTGCATGTCATTTGAGGTGTCGACGTGCATCCCAGTTTGGATCTGCAACATAGGGTCGACCTTATCTGCGTAGAACCGAAGCAGAACGTCTATACGCTTCGCAGGATCTTGGGCGACATCGAGGTGGGAGAACAGTGAAGAGTCGTTTATATAGACGACATGACCTGTCCTGACGGTGTAGTGACCTACTGAAAAGATCGTTCTGTCAGTTTATTTTTCTGGCAGGAAATTTGAAGTGGGCGGTGATCGTACATTTTCTGATATCATAACCTTTGCCATCCAACCGTCGAACAACGTGGGTTCGGATGCCCGTGACATTCTGGATGACGAACCCATCCGAAAGAACACCAAGTTTCAATAAGCTTGGGCTAAGATCTTCTGGGACTGATTTGCCACTTGATGACAATATTACATCGTATGACTAGAAGGTGGAATCGTGAACAAAGTCCCAGAAGAGACGATTGTAGGATCCGCTCACGAATAAATCAACACGCGGCTTTTCACACCAACCATAAGGAGACCACATATTAATGTCGCTTTGAGTCGGTGCCAGCCCGACTAGTAATCGTGCATACTCGACATCTCCTCGATATTGGACACCCTGAATTAGACCAGTTGTTTTCCCGTGACTATCCTGAACATGAACGAAAGGCTGATACATTGGGCATTGGTGGTTGTCAATGTGGCGCAGATTTCGGCGGGGAGCAGATATTGGCTTGAGGTGTTTGTGGTCGAGAGAAAGGATATGTCCTTCAGTGGTGAAAACGTAGTTTGAGTCGTCGCTATGCAAGATGTTCTCTTCATCGAAAAGCAGATAGAGGTACTATGTTAACAGGGATCAGTCTCGGAAAACGCCCGTGCGTAGAATCACTAACTTTCAATGTTTCCGAAAGAGTGAAGGATTCCATTCGATCATCGCGTTTGTTAGTCCTGAGATCCTGTATGCCAGCGAGTCCACAGTCCACTTTTGCTCGAGTGATTAAATCAAATAAAACCCGTTCTCCGACATCGAGGTAGAAAGGATCTCTTGTGGCCTGCATACACATTAATCCGCGGTGTAATGTTCAACAAACGGCGTCAACTCACTCGATATAAGTACCACGTTGACTCTATGAACTCTAAGAAAGACAGGCTTGTTCAGCCCTACCCACTCTGTAATGGTTGATAAAGCGTACCAGGGCGTAAAGGATATTGGTGTGAAGTAGCTTTTTTGTAGTTGGTATCATAAACTTCTGGTAGTCCTGAGTGCTCCCGCCATAGATTGTAATCTGAGAGAAATTAGCGCAATCGAAAGCCAACGAGACTTCAGATACCAACAGATCAAATGTAACCTGATTGCGCTTTGAACATCCCCTGCGAGGACCTGCAGTCCTGGCCAAAAAGCAGATAAGGAATCAACTGTAAAGTAAGCCACATCGCCACTATTCATGTTCACTGTCCGATACTGTTGAAGTTAGCTACATCAAAGTCTCTGTCGAGTGGTGTAGCATAGACTCACCCAAAACCCATCCGTAGCCCTAGAGTAACGCATAATGGCAGCGTAGGCCTCTTCCCAAACGTCCAAGAATTCAACTTCCCCTGTGGCAGATTGCAATTATTGGAAGTACCATTAACTATTATTCTACGCACCACTCAAGATATACCACTTGAGGGCATATTCGTAAAACGAATCAACGCCAGCGCCAATACCAGTGATCTCGGGCGACGTCCAAGCCTGCGAGGAAGTGAATCAAAATTGGTAGCAGATGGCCTGAAGCTCGAGTCACGAACCCCGGTCCAGGTATTGATAGTGTTTCCAACAAGGCCGATGTCAGATTTACGGTTCCAAATCCCGAAGAATGCCTGAATAGATTCTCCTGTCGGGTCTTCAGCATATAACGAACATTCTACTTACCTTGTGTGCAGCCTTTTCAAAACGATCATCTCCTGTAAGACGACTGAGGGTCGCAAACTCTAATATCAACGAGCCCGCTCCGGCCGTGCCTGTTAAACAAAATCAGTGAGACTCATCAACGCCTTGAAGAACTGACATGTTTCTAGGGTTTCGCCTTTCATTAAACCATGGCGGAGATTTATCTTTCGAAACATCTTAGCGACGTAAAAATACAGTACAGCCAAGTATCAATTACCCTGGCAAGAGGAAGTCCAGTGGGCGTAGCGAACGCGGGGAGAAGCCTTTTGCCAAGATCATGGGCCATATCTAACAGTTCTCCGCGGTACCATGTCAAATGAAAAGGTTGCCCCGTCTGATTGGCAAATATATGGCCAGACAAGAGGCCGCCAAGAACACGAATAGTCGTTTCGAAAACTTGCGGTTTGGTATTCACATCAAACGAGACCCAGTTGATGATATTCTTGACAGCCTGCTCGAAACCTTCTCGATCGTCAAGGACAACAAGCGTGTCAAGCACGTCGATAAGCGTCAGAGAGAAGTTGCCTGCAACATCGTTAGCAGCAACATTCTTACTAGAAAATTTACCTGGTCAGGGGCGAGTCCGAGAAATGGTCGCTCACGTACGGGTTTCCCCAGTCTGGTCCTTGGCCGGAGCACGAGAGTGGAGTCAACTGAGTAGGCTATGAGTTTGGCTGCATAGTGTACGCGGCAAAAGCACACCTCATCCAAAGGGAAAGCTGCATAGTCGATCAATGAAAACACTGAAGGTTGGTCAGATAGAGACTGACCGTAAGTCATGTAGTTGTTGAATCCATGATACCATAGTTCGCGAGTTTTCTCGCTAGGAATATTTAATACTTGGCAGAAGCTGTGTTGTAGATACATACCGAGCAGCCATTTTCCTTTGCGCACTCCACCCCGCTCCCTTCACCGGAGTTGACGCATTCGTCGTATTCGTATACCATAACCATCTTGGACCATTGACCGCAGCTATTAAAGCAACAAGGAAGTACTCCGGCCAAAGCTTTCCCCACCTCATGGGGAGCGATTAATTAGAGACCCAGGGGTACTGGTCCGCGTCGGTGTCCTGGTCAATCGAGACGGCGAATGTCGTGGCAGTTGCCGAAGTTGGTAAGGGATGAAGTCGATTGATCACGTGACTTAACGGTTTTGTCACATGACTTAATTAATTGATAGCTTATGTAACCAACGACCAAAAATTGGCAAACCTATGAGTCCTTCTCCCATGAGTTCTGTTGCGGATGTGTCTGGGAGACTCGGTGAATACATGTTGAAAGGATGGGTACGCCTTCAGTTTAATCCGCCCTGCTAGTGGGACTGATTTAATTTGCCTCGTCAACCAGGTATTAACCGACCAGTCTTGCAAATCACCAGCTTGTAGCGTTCCCCTGATGCGTTCACCAAATGGGAGGACACCCGTCATACACTTTTGTGCCAATTGCGATGAGACCCCCGGTGGTGCGCGTCAATTTTACTTTACTGATAGTTAACTAAGGCATGTGTCTATAGCCCCTCGTACCAAGTCAACTATGAACACATCTGATTCAGCGTCCAGCGTGACCTCGGACTCTCGCTTTTCGCGTTCTTCGACGCCACCCACCGAAGTCTCGAGTACTCTCAGCTCGCCTGTATTCGCTGCGCCTGCCGAACCCGAGGAGTCAAGGCATCGTCGTCAACAATCAGACACAGCCTCAGCTGAAATTGGCAAACGCCTTCTCAAAGGTTGGGCAATGTTAGGAGATGAATGTCCTAATACAAGGTGCTACGGAGTTCCTTTAGTTCGTCCACCGAAGGCAGGGGGCGAAAAGGATCCTAGGAAGGTTTGTACTTGATTCTATGCAATTGTTACTTTCTCCGCTTATACATAACCTAAAGGAATGTGTTATCTGTGGGCGAGTCTATGTCACTGAGATTGATTGGGCTGGAGGAGAGCATTTAGTTCTTGAAGGTTTAAATGCTCTGCAACCCAATAACAGCAGTATCACGACCTTCTCTATTCCGCTTGAGAAGAGTCAGGAGCCACACGAAGTGCCCCATGTATGTGGAATGCTTACCTAGTCCCATCGACCCGTGCAGCGATTTATGAAGCGCGGTTCTTTAGGTCATCGCCCCTGCGCAACAGGCCGCCTCGTTGGCCCCTCCAGCTGTGGGTTGCCACATGTCTTCTTACTCTTTCGAGTCGCAGATTCTTACTCGATCGCCATAGGCTTCAATATCCGCTGTATGTCCACAATCTGAGAACCCATTGGTATTTGGGTCATCGTCGGCAGGTTTGGTCATGACTAACCGATGTATCCCGCAGATGCCAAGCAGTCACCCCAATCAAGCACTTGAAGAGTCCTCCCTAGCATTGCAGTCAAGCCTACATGCGTTATCCGCGAGGCTCGGGGCTCTGTCTGGCTCACTGGCCGCGACCGATCCCTCATCGATTGGATTGACCGCGGATGCCATCAGCAGAGTCACGCAGGCTTTGTCGCATGTCCGGCGATTACAGCAGAGTGAAAGCCAGGCACAGAGACTGTGATTGGAGTCGTGAACTTGAAATAAATGTTCTTATGGGAAGGCCAAAAGCCAAGAAACATGGTCCAGTAGATCTTTCACTCCGTAGGTTGTTCATCATGTCCTAACAGTGACACAGCCCTGCACATGGTTTTATCGTAGCAGTCATGATGAAATATCAGTCAAATGAGGGTCTACATTCAGTTGCCTTGCGTCACACATACGAGCCACGTAGACGAGGTGCTCATGTGTACCTCATGCCCATGTGTATAAATCAGCTTCACTTGTCGTATGTGGAGTACATACGATGGCCCGTTTAAACGCCATATTCAAACCTCTTTTTCAAATTGCCACAATATCGAAACAGCGACGAAATTCGACAACAAATGACGATAGGTATCGACACCAGGAAGAACGCACCGAGGTCCAATATGACGACGACCATGGCTACCGGGAGGTAAGATAACGCGTTGTCGGAAAATTCGCAGCCGTTACTCATCAAGGAGTTCTAAGAGCGAGATTGAGGCTGAGATTTCAGACACAGGAGACTCATTCACGACATACACAGATCAGGTGGAATCCTTTAGGTCCTGGAGCAGCACTATTCCCTCAGTTTACAGGGAGTCTGTAGAAGGGTCGCAGGCCAATTCCTCTGAAGTATCGTCCACTGTTGGTCGTCGGAATGATGACTATGAACAAGATAGACATCGGCCGGAGCAACAACCAGACGCCTGGCCCTCGAGTTCCGGTAACGAGTATGAAATGCACACCGTCAGTAGAGAGCAACGGTCCAGCTCGCGGGCGTGTCACGTTGTACACACACTTGATAGTCCTGTCAGTGGAAACGAAGAAAGAGACGGGATACCCTTTGGCGAAACGACGGATTACCACCCATCAGAGGGAGAACCTGAGGTCATTGAGGTAAAGCCTAACGCACTGATTGCGATGGGATATAGATTGACAAACGCAGCCTGTGATTTATGAGCACGAAGTCTGGAATCTGGACCATGGCGCACCAGATGTGTACTATTATATAGTCCCGGGGGGTTTGAACGTGATTTTCAGGGATGAGAACGGAAAAGAGTCGATGAGGCGCGTAGTGTCTTTATTTTGCTTGTTGAAATCACTGAGACAGAAAGACAGGGTGGGTGAGTTCGGCGGCTCGATCCACAAGCCGCGTAGAGTGTGCCCGACCATCATACAAGACGAGTTCGGCAATGAGCTGTATCGGTAAATCAAGGAGCAGATCTTCGGCGGTGATCGCTTGACCTATACTGTTATCAGGACGGGAGATTTTGGACACGCAACAAGTCTAAGACCTGACTACGTATCAGGGAAGAGTGATGGGGAGGATTTGCAGTCGCATTCCTGGTATGGAGTTAGGGGATTTCCAGATGCGGAGCACTCATGCGCATTTTTGCCGGCAGGCCGAAGGAACACCATCATGGCTATGGTTCTCGTTATTATTCTAGAGGTCACGGAGACCGTAATCATAGCTCGCCATACTACGGGGCTGCAAGGTTGGTGGAACATCTATATTAGAGGGTAGACCTCTGAGCAATTATAGCCTAGGAGTAAATCGTCAAAGACATACTCAGCTATAAGCTATGCTTCGGTCCCAAGCAACGCGGCGAATATTATCCTAATAGATGACAAAGGACAGCAGATCCCAATGTGCTTTCCACTCCTTTTCATGACTATATCATCATTGTTAACTAGTGAAATCACAGAAAATCCTCACCTTCGCCCAGCACAAATGTCCACCATCTAGGACAGTAAACTTATTAGCTCGTTGGGGACGAGTGATATTTCAACGAAGAATAGCGAGCTAGCGCTGGTTGTACTAAATTACCATCAGAAAAGTTACTTCGTAATGCAACAGGCCAACCTTCTTAAACAAAGCAATCATTCACTGGCTTTATCTTCCCCGTCCCCTTCCTCGATTTCGTCCACCGCCACCCCTCAAACCCTGTGAGCCGCCACCTTCTACCATGCTGATTTCATCGCGGCTTAGCCTCAAATATCCACCACGGAAGGTCCCCACTCCCATTTTTAGACCTCGTTCTCTTTTTCTGCTGGAACGACTGTCTGAAGTTTCGAACAGTTTCTTAATCGTTGGATGGTAGTTGCCTAGATCCTTGGCCTGTAGATGGCACGTCAGTAATCGTCGTCAATGTAAACCAGGTTTCTGAACCAACCTCTTCAAGCTCCTGCCTTGCCTTTTCTTTCTGTTTTCCAACCAATCCTTCTCTCACACGTTTTGAGGCTTTATTTCGCTCTTTTTCACGGACCGACTTTTCCCCTTTACCGAGCTTTGCAACACCTGAAAGCTCGAGCACACGTCCCGCCAAAGCTTTGCGACGTTGTGCAGGGGTCATCTCAAGGTCCGGATTCAGGGACCCAGAGAGTAATTTTGTGTGCACAAGACGATGGAGGATGGCGTCATTTTGGGCATTCGTGCTAGATTGAAAGTCAAGCGAAGCGTCGACACAACAAAAATGCCACATACCGCTCGTCCTCTTTCTCTTCTTCCGTCTTTTCCTTGTCTGGAGCCCCGGGAATATCCTGACGAAGCTTAGAGGCTTTGGAAGACTTGCAATGTGTATGAAAAAAGCCGAAAATAGCTTGAAAGTAATTGTAAGCTCACCATGAATGCCTTCATCTGAGTTTTTGACGTTGGATCGAATTGCTTTGGGGTGTAAGGTATGTCTTGAAATACCACGACATTCGAGTTAACGGGGCCAGAGCTTGAAGCTGTGAATCCATCGTCTTCCTGCTCGAAGCCTAGATCGCATATTCAGGTAGACCGTTCTATGACCAGGAATTATATGGGGACCTTCCAAGCTTCTAAACTCTGAGTGTGTCGGTTCATCGTCCCCACTGATGATGCCTTCCCATTCTTTTTCCGAGTCGCTGATGGACTCGATCTTGGGTGACTTCCGAGGAATTTGTACACCTTCCGATCTTTTCCGTTTTTTTAGTGCAGCATTAGAGTCAGGAAGAGCGAAAGAGTCTAAGAATTGTTGGCCATGGGCCTGAAGAACTTCAAGCAGGTTTTGGTCTGCCATCACGAAGTCACGCAGTGTGACCTCTCTCTTTCAATCCTAGCTAGTAGTAAGGTCGCTGACGTAGTACAAGTTGCGTAGTACCCTATGGCGCGCAACCGCAAAACCAAGCACTCCAAAGCCGAGCATACTGAAGACTCTGCCGGGACGATGGACATTCCAGAAGACGAACAATGGCGCTTGGTCAACGAATCTGGCATTCTACACCAGGTGAACAGTGTGTCTGAAGACCAAGAAAAGGAGTCGCTAGGGCCTCTGGCGGAGGAAATATTCGACGCAATTACCATAATCATCCCTATATCCTTTTTATTGCTTCTCATGGAGATGTGCGTATTGTCCGTATCCATAGCATCCATCGATAACATACGGTGCCACAGCTTAATACACTACCAATATGGACAGCATCCAACGCTCAACAGTCTGCTAGATAGGATGCTTTCGGGTGTACCAAGTATGTAACCTCCTCGTATGAATAGAACTTCATCTGACAGCCCATCCATTTGAGTTCTTTCCGTATTCATATTTTACAGTAAGCTCGTCATTGTTAGAACCAAGGAACATCCTAAAGTTACCATGCAGCGACACGCTATAAGTTGTATCGGAAGATGCAACTATTTCTCTTCGTATTAGGTGTCCTCTCCGGGTGTAGGATGTTGTATTTGTTGGACCGCGGCTCGTGGTTGGTCAACATGCAGCAGGTACGCTCCAGTCGCACATATTTCTGTCGCTGGCATTCATCGACTACAACCAGTGCCCTCCTTTGGCGACGACATGGGTGTACGCTATAGTACAGCTTGACTTGTTGCCCGCAGTTGTTAGTTTGGGCGTCGTTGGGATGTATGTTTGGTCGCAGGGACTCAGCCTACGGTTGTAAACATCATGTCCTTTCTATCAAAGTCATGCAAGTATTCAATTTCAAAAGTCAAATATACATATTTCGTGAATGAAGGTCATGTAGCCGATAGGCCTAGGATCACCATCTCTGGAGTGCCCACAATCGCCAAAACACTCTAGCACTGGGCAACAAGTTCGATTGGGGTCAATTGACAGAGGTGTCCTCCGTAATTTGATGTATGCTCGATGATACGCCAGCAACCAGGAGTGATCTTTAACTGGTTGGGCACCTTATACGAGCAGAGGATAAGAAACGACACCAAGATGAAGAGTGAAGAGGAAGGCTGAGAAAGTTCGATGTCCGATGTAGGTGGTCATTCCCTGGGTGGTAGGTTCCCTGGGTGGTAGGATTACAGTAAGGAGAAGACATTACACCCCTTCGCCTTCATCTAATTCGCTAGCTAGGAGCTCAACTTTCCGCTGTCGATGAGTCAGCTGATGATGTGAAGAATGAAGTAGGATCTCCACCTACACGATACGTTGTTGTCCTGCCTTCCAGCACAGTCCTTAAAAGCCTGAGTTGCCATTTTAGACGTCGGCTTGTGGAGTTCTGAATCGCGACTTTATGTTGATCCAGCCTGTCAACAAAAGCTTTGTATACACGATCGTCGCGAGCAAAGTAATAGGGCTATTGGAATGGTTTTGACAGAGATGCAGGGAAAATAGGTGGTTGGACATACTGGTATCATTTCGCCCTGAACAGTTATCAATGCATTCGACCATGCAGCTAGCATCAACAAATCTCTAGACCCAATGATTAGAACAGCTTGTGTATCAGGGTTAGCTTAACGAACGCAGTAGCATTAGCCACACTATCAAGGGAGTTGAGTACCCATACAAAACTGGAACATTTTGGACATACTAGTCCTCAAGAGTAGCAATGAGATGGGATTTTCCGAGTTCCTTCGTTGTAAAACGGCGTACGGCAGAATCTGCAGCCTTCACGGGCTGTCCAGCTGTACCAGAGTTTAAAGCACTCGAGATAGTTGAGACCTGTGCCCAGACCCATTTATCACCTTCGCTCATGATCAAAGTCTGTAAGAAAGAGGC
The DNA here is from genome assembly GCA_018851285.1 of Lyophyllum semitale. Taxonomy (NCBI): domain Eukaryota; kingdom Fungi; phylum Basidiomycota; class Agaricomycetes; order Agaricales; family Lyophyllaceae; genus Lyophyllum; species Lyophyllum semitale. The sequence goes on along the minus strand of JABCKH010000001.1, from coordinate 180,096 downwards.
TGTCAAATCGCTCTGCGACTTCGCAAGACCGTAGTCTATTGCAAGCTTAAGATTGGTCCCTTCAGATAGCATCGATCAAGAGGGACGAGATGAAGAAGCGAAAACACCTACGCAGAGCTTTAAGAATCATCTTTGTACGTGGTTTGGGTACATCTTCGTCACTCAAATGGTTGATCCAACGCGAGAAGGCGCCCAAGAGGAGAATGGCAATGTCTCTGTGTGACGGTCCTATCCGCATAGCATGAAGCAGCGGAGTAGCATCACCGGTTTTCCGGAGCAGGAGCTGATTGGTGATCAGGGAAAGGACACAAGCTGGACCTTGACACTTACAGGGAACCCCCGATCACGAACTTCCATAAGAAACATGATGTCCTTGTGCTCTACCGCCCTAAACACCTCAAAGGGCTAGAAACCATGAGACGGGTAGGGAAAGACGTTAGGGACCGTGCTGACCTGGGGCTCCTTCCAAGACGAGGTTTTTATATTAACCTTGGGAGATTTTGGAGCAGTGGGGGATGATGATGATGCCACGGACGATACGCTTGCCCTTCGGCCATGCTGTGGGGTATCTGGGTGGGATTCAGAATCCGATGTAAGGGGGGTAGGGCTTCGGCGCAGCTGTCGAAGGACGGCTCTTGGGGCCAGATCCTCCGCCTCTCGTTGTATAAAGCCTGCCAACGATGATTAAGCTTGCAAAAGCTAAGAATATGGCAGGTAAAACATACCACTGGAAGGAAGCCGTTCAGGAAGGCAGGGTTCCGAGAGCACTCGTCTCCTGGTGATTGGGACAGTGAGGATATTGAGTTGGCGATTTCCAAGTTCTTGAACGACTGGAGCGTTATTCATCAGAATCCGAAATTGTCTCAGTCTTCCGCCTCCTATTTATGTATACATGGGGTTTATTATCGACTGGAGTAAGGATAGGGGAAGTGAACAAGGAATGGGATAACAAGTCAGTGGATTGTCGTCACGGTGGCAAACAACGCCGAAAACAGTCACAAACCTTTGCCTTGTCTGTTCATCACCATCACTACTTTTCGCTCCATCTCATCTTCATATCTCATACGTACAACATCCTGCTGATTTGAGGCACGAAGTCATGCTGAGCGTATGGAAGCGGACGTGGAAGGAGAAGGATCCTCCAACCAATTCCAAGCAGGACAAGTTGGATGGACCTGGCAGCAGCGCGCCCACTCAGGGCTTCACTGCAGCGGCTCATCCATCTGAAATCTCCTCTTCTGCTTCCCTACCTCCTGTGAATGCTGGGTTCAAGCGCCTTTGCTCGGAAACAGACTCGCTTTCCGAACCGCCTGCGAAGAGACTCAGAATTGACGCAATAGAAACTCTCCCAGATGTTGACCGAGATATGGTTATGGAAGAGGCTAAACAGAAAAACAGTGACTCGCTCCGCGTTTATTACCGTCTAATTTACTCATATCCTTGATTCTCCCTAGCAATTGTGATCTTGGCTCTCGAACAAGGTGTGTTATCAAATCCTGTGCTGGAAAACGCGGGATGTGATATTCATTTTAAACTGCAGCTATAACAACAGTTGTTCAATTCCTAAAGTGGAGCATCGACGTCGAGCGACTCCGATTTAATCCGGTGATTAAACGACATCGGACTGCGTTGTTAGTGGTGAAGTTCGTACACTCGTAGTGATTCATCGACGTTCTCGTTGACATACGATTTCACAGTGTTGGTTCGTCATTCGAAACATATGGTGCCAGCATACATTCAGTCGACCCCGATCTTTTGGTTGGAAAGTACGACGTTGTAGGTGGTAGTGCTGAAGCTGAACCTTGGGCACATTTTTTACAACAGGATGTCGTGATCGTGACCTCAAATGTGAGCAGAACCATTTCTATCATCAAAGACATCCGGGTTCTCATATGCAACAGCTACTGCTCGAGTCGCTTATACGTGGAACACTTGCTATGACGCAGCTTCATGCTCTGATTTTCAGCGATTTACAGAATGACCATAGTCAGCTGCGGGCTCCTATCCTACAGATTATGAACAACTTTTATCTGGTCACTGACCCTCTTTCCCGCCCACGCATCCTTGGATTTGCGCCGGACCTTGCTGGTTCCGGAGTGTATGCTGGCCCAGCTATAACCAAGATAGAAGCGGCCATGGATGCAAAAGTCCTTGATCTTACCAGTGAAGGACGCATGGGAGCTCCTTCTCCCATCTGCCACAATGAAGTGGTTCTTCTATACGACAGAGCGACACAATTGGCTGCGTCTACCCTGCTCAAGGAGTTACACCTCCTGGACCCAGCTGAGGCGCTTTTTCAAAGACACTTCGAAGATTCGCAAAACGCACTCGATGAAATAGGGCCTTGTGCTTCCGATCTTGTTTGGCGACGTGCTTTGAAAGAAATCGACAGTCACCAGCATGCTGAAGAGGGCACCGAGGGAAAATCTGTCTCTGCCGTCCATCGAATGCGAGACAGTATCAAGAACTGGACTTTTGTCATGCCCAATCTAGATCCTAGTTCGCAGGGTTTCAACGTCAGCCATAAATTCTTAATGCTGGTTAAGGCTCTCGAATCATGCGAACCGTATGGTGAAGCATTTCGTGGGATTATTTATGGTTTGTGGAACCTTTCAAATCAAAATGACATTATCTCTCAGCTCCCTTACCCAGTTCGACAGCCCACAATTGCGATTCCTGTTGCAGACCTGCTACGAAAAGTGGACGATCAACTGAGTTTCTTGCGTCCGGTTGCGTTACCTGGAAATGGCCTTCGGCAGGTAGGAACTTAAGACTCTGTCATGATCTATGCATTAACATTCCTCGCCGACAACAGCAGGAAATTTTGCATGGTTTTATAGTAGGGGTGTATAATCTTCTGATCACCCCTGAGCCGAACAAAGACACAGACATGCCCAAGGCGTCAGTTATCATATGGTATATAAATATATCGCTCACTGTGGAAGTGGGATGGTTGATGGTGGAATTTTTTTTTCTAGTTTCGATGACTTCGCAAGTCTGACAGGTAGTCGAACTTTTGGCCGTGAACATGAAACTCATTTAATACACATTGTGGAGAAAATCCACGATTCTAACACAGTCATTCCATTACAAATCTCCTACCCCAACCATGGTGTTCTGCCACCCACTGGGTCGATCTGCGACGGATCACAGGTTTCAGCCATTTCTCTGACATCGTATTCCGTCAACGCGCACCTTGATATTGAGGATAGCCGCGATGGACGTATGTACATCCAGGATCCCACCACTAGCCGCCGGATCTATATTCAGAATTCTGTGGAGGCCGTTGATCGAATTGCATTGTCAGATCTTGCAGCAGAGCAAATACTTTTCCATTTCGAAGAGCAGCGCGAATGGCCTAGCTCAACTTGGACTTTGACGTGCACCGTTATTCTCCCCGGCCTTAGAAAAGTTACAGGGCCTCCATGCACGTCGAAAGATGACGCTAAACGTGCTGCTTGCTACAAACTTTGCGAAGATCTTGCTGTAATGGGTCTCCTTGACTATCACATTTTCCCACCGCCCCGGAAATTGGTAACCCATATTGCCAATGAATTTGGTAGGTCCTCCGATGACCCAAAAGCAGCTGGTACCCGAAGCTACATTAGAAAGGATCCAGATTTCTGGATCAATACGAGAAACACGCCCATCGCATCACTCTATCCTGTCATCATATCTACTACCCATACAGACGAGGATATGCAACCGTATGCACCCCTTGTGATTCTTACTCGACAACCTTTGCCTGATCTGACAAGCTTCGAAGTCTTCTATTCTGGCGCTCCAGCGGTCATTGAAGTCAAGCGAGGTGCGGCGCTCCAATTGGAGGAGACCCAGCTGCATGACCTATACCTGTACACTCTCAGGATGTGTCGCGTCATCTCCAATAAACCCCTAGAATGCACTTTCGCCAACATGGTGTATTTCCTTGCACCTCTGACATGCAGAACATTCCCCAAGGACATTGCTTTTGATTCTCTACTCGGTCTTCCCTCGATTGCTGAATACATTCCTTGGGATCTTGTCAATCTCGCTGGCAATAGCTACGTTACCCCGCTCATGACGGCGACGTTAGAAGAAGCCAAGAAGGATATTCAAGATGCGGTCATCCAAGATCGAGCGGTGGAGTTTACTAGAAGATACGCTGCCATTAGGATGAGACCAGATCTCTCCCCTCTAAGCAAACCGTTGGATAGTCCGGTAGGTTGCCGCAACCTCTTCAAATGATAGATAACCTTACCAGCTGATTGCAGCGTGAAGCAGCCTACGACAATATTATCACCTTTTGGAAGGCTCGAAGACCCTTCGGTTTTGAGGGTTTGCGGGACGAAAATCAACCATTGATCGAAGTTTCAACCATCCCACCCGTCTTGAACCAGCTCAATCCTACTTCTCGACTTTCACTGTCGACGGAATTCCATGCTAAATGTGGGCACTTTTTACGCACCAATTGTCAAAGTCCTTAACCTTGATAGATTTGATACCTGAACTATGTTCCAAATCCACGATACCTGCAAGGTGAATCCTTCGCTGTTATCCTATCAAGGCACTTGAGCTGAATCCTTCAGTGCCTTGCGTACTGGCCGTCTTCTGCCATCCATTACTCGACGAATCGATGATCTCCTCCTTGTAAAGGAACTGAATGCAAAACTTTTTGATCATGCAATTTCGGACAAGCTTCTGCATATGGCTCTGTGTACGCCATCTTGTGGCGTCGAATACGATTATGAACGCCTAGAATTGCTTGGTAATGTCTTGCTGTCTTGTTCACGTCATGTTAACTGAGAAATTTACCTTAGGTGATGCGTTCCTAAAATATGTTTCCTCAATCTACCTCTTCGTTGCGCATCCAGCCGATACAGAAGGTGCTTTACATCTCGCAAGGCAGGAGTTGATAAGCAATAAATCCCTGCGCCAGCACGCATGCCATAATGGATTGCCGGCTTACATCCAGTCACAATTATTCTCCCCCAAACAATGGCTTCCGCCATATTTCACTCTTCCTGATGCTAAGGACAGAGCGGACGAAAGCTGGTTTTATGTGCCCAAGGATGACTCAGGCGACGTGGCAGCGTCGACTGATTCTATTCAGGCCTCTGCTCAGCAACAGGCAAACAGTGCTATGGAACTATCGGCGCCCGAACAGAAGCAGAAGAATAAGTCGAAACAAAGGAAGAAAAAGAAGAAGAAAAAACGAGGGTCGGACGACAATGTACAATGGCTGGGAGATAAGGTCAGATTGTCATGCTCACTTCCACCACTTGCGGTATTCAGACTTCGCATGCAGGCCGTGGCTGATGTTGCTGAAGCCATAATCGGGGCTGGGTATATCACAGGCGGGCAGGACATGGGGCTCAAGGTCGTCATAGCTCTTGGAATTCCCATATCAGATATCCAGACCTGGTCAGACTTTGGAAAAACAGTCGTGGTATCCCCTCCCAACTTTAGGTCAAAGCTGAAGCCGGAGTCAGTTGAAGCCGTCGAGGACATAATTGGACATAAGATCGAGCAACCACATCTCCTAGCTCAGGCACTGGTACATGTCTTCCGTCATCTTCCAGAGAATCATTGTGTTTCATGTTCTTCGTCTAGACACATTCTTCGATTCAAGACCATGCATCTATTATATCTGAACGATTGGAATTTCTGGGCGATGCAATCCTGGACTTCGGTATGTAAAGGTTGTTGTTGTTTTTCCATCTAGAGTCTCAATCCAGAGGCTAGTGGTCATTCGCAACCTCTACGATCGAGAGCAGCAACTTACTCCAGGTGGACTCACCTTGCTCAAGGTAAGCTCTGCTGCCTGACTTTTCCAACTATATTCATCGGATGGACTACAGGGTGCTATGGTATCTAACTCAGCACTTGCGGCTGTTTGCGTGTGCTCAGGTCTTCATGAGCATCTCGTCCACAAATCACATGCCCTGCAAACAAGCATTCAGGATTATGTCACCAAACTTAAAGCCAGTCAAGCCAAAGAATACCGAAACGCCGAGATTGAAGGTCGTCCACCAGGTCAATTCTGGCTGGAACTTGCGGCACCAAAGGTCTGTGGGCTCATGCAATTTTCACGGCATTTCTTGATGAAATCCCGGTTGTTATAGGTCCTTGGGGACATCGTGGAGTCCATCGCGGGAGCCGTTTATATCGCAGACCGGTTCTCCCCAGTTGGCGTTGAAACACTTTTCAACAAGCTGCTAAAGCCCTTCTATGAGAAACACATTACGTTGAGGACTTTATCCCACCATCCCACCAAGCTTCTATTCGAGTTGTTCCAAAGACAAAAGTGTCGACTATACAAGACATCAAATGAGATGAAGGAGAGAAGGACTACCATCGTCAATAGTAAGCTTCCTTTCATCATCTTGTCTAGGTTAAGAAACTTAGAAAGGGACAAACAGTCATTGTACACGAGGTTGTACTAGCAAGTGCTGAGGATCCTGACCCAAACATCGCTGCTCGACGCGCCTCTCTTTTCGCCCTTGACGCGCTCGAGGGAGACCCGGGATTCTTCGCCAGAACTTGTGATTGTCGGATACCTAAGCCAACGGAAGAAAAGGCAGCCAACAAAAAGACCGCGAAGCTGGCCGTGGAAGAGCAGGCTAACTCAGCTGTTGACGATGTGGCACATTCGGAGGACAGCGAGCTAGAGGAGGGTATGATACTCGAGTAACCTCTGATTTCAGTTCATTGTAGAGATTTGATCGGGGATATGACAGCATTATCTAGTGTTGCCCTCCTTCCCTTTCTTTTGCTTTCAACCTTGGGACTTGTGCCTAAAGCAAAGTAAATACCTGTGAATTGACAACGCGAGGAACTTCGTACAGTTGCCATTTCGCGGCAGCGAAAGGGATGGCGAATCCTGTGCCAAGGAAAACGACGACTTTAGCGGCGAATATGCCTTTCTTTTCGCCAGGGAACTGGAAGGGGAGATGCTGGAAACAGGACATAGTCAGACACTCAATCTCATTCTTATGGAAATGCAATGGATTACGTGGTAGTGACCATGGTCAGAACGAGCTGGAGTAGTAGTATGGAACGAGCGCGCCCGGGCCAAGGCCTGTTGGCGGAGAATTGAAGAACGGGCGAGAATGGACATCGACATAGCGTATTGTTAGTCTAGTGAACGTCGTCGACGAAGTTGTACTTCGGAATACTTCGGAAAGAGCCGAGCACACGTGACAAAACGTACATTAATATTGACCACTGGTTCTGCTTGAGATTCAGAACTCAAAGCCTAGTTATAGACAGCGGCGTGGCCTCAAGTTATCAACCAGGGTCGAAATATGGATAGGCCAACAGTTTGAGTGTGGTACACAGACTTCAAATTCGTGTCACGAGCTGTGTCAGCTGATCCATCAGAGCTGGAGCAGTTAAGATGCTTCGCAGAATCCCACTCCTTATCTTCAAATCTGTCCGCAACTACACAATGGCCCAGCCCGTCACCATTAACATCTTGGCGATTAATAAACAGATAACTGTACCTACCGGCCTTTTCATCAACAACGAGTTCGTGCCATCGGTTGATTCGAAGGAACTGATCCAGTATGTCCTACTTAGATTGCCAATCCACCCTCGATAAGCGACAGACTAACACAGAACCTAGCGCAGTGAATCCTGCCACAGAAGAGGTTATCTGTTCTGTCGTCTCTGGTACGATCCTTGCCCAAGTTCGCTTTCTTCCCGACCTGGCTAACGAATTAAAGCTTCGCCCAAGGACATCGACGTTGCTGTCGCTGCTGCTCGAAATGCCTTTAAGACCACCTGGGGAAAGAATGTTACAGGATTCGAAAGATCCAGGTTGATTAACAAACTTGCTGACCTGATCGAGAGAGATGCTCAAGAGCTCGCTGAGCTTGAGTCTTTAAATAATGGGAAACCTGTCAGGATTGCGAGGTGATGCCCGTACAACAGTTTACTGAATGCCACCACTCATATGACATACCAGGGACTTCGATATCGGAGACAGTGTACAATGCCTCAGATACTACGCCGGATGGGCTGACAAGATAATTGGTCAGGTGCAACTTGTTTTTCGTTTTATTAAGCTTCACGCAATTTACGCACGCCTTGCTCATAGAGCCTCGAAGTCGACAACAAGTCCAAACTTGCTTTCACTCGTCATGATCCAATCGGCGTCTGTGGTCAGATGTATGGCTCACGTACAGTTCTGAATCCATGGTATTGACTGACATGATTATAGTATACCCTGGAACTATCCTATCAACATGTGGTAGGTTTCTCATATACCTTAAGCATTGGTACCAGAGACCAAGCCGAACAGGGCGTGGAAAGTTGCACCAGCGTTAGCTGTAGGCTGTACGATTGTCATGAAACCGTCCGAACTTTGCCCCCTCACAGCACTTGTACGTACGTCATCTTTCCTGCCAGCCTTAGATCTCACAGCGCTTTTTTCAGAAACTCTCAGAACTTGTCAAGGAGGCAGGGTAAGGCAGTTTGCCCGATCTTCTTTAATTAGGCTAATACGTTTTCTCCGATAGCTTTCCACCTGGCGTGATCAATACGGTACCTTCTCTAGGCCCTGTTGGTGGCGCTGCGTTGGCCGCGCACCTCGATGTTGATAAAGTGGCCTTTACGGGTTCCACGATCACTGGCCGCAAGGTGATGGAGGCGGCAGCGAAGAGTAATTTGAAGAAGGTCCTGGTCTTCCTATCGCTTCCTGACTGCGGCCTCTGATGCACTCGAGTCCAGGTTTCACTTGAACTTGGAGGAAAGTCTCCACATCTTGTTTTTGAATCCGCAGACTTGGACCAAGGTCAGTCAAGAATTATCGAATCGCCATGTCTATCGTCGTGCCCGTTCGGATCATTCTACATACCACTTCGCCGGTGGCATTCACTTGCCTCCCTAAACGTTTCTTTCCTGGGTTTCCGGCATGGCTCAGCAATGAAGATGACGACAAAGCTAGGGTCATCAGCGGTCCGTTATTCACGATGTCTGTCGGCCTGCCTGCAGATTTTTGGCAATGCGTCTGGGTAATCATCTCGTTGCCGCTCTATGCACGAGCATAGAGCGCTAGACTGGACCCACACTTCATTTATCTAATCATCCTAGTGTACTCATGGAATCCTCGATGCTCACTTGATGAGTCCGTCCTCCAGCTGCTAATTGGGCCGCTTTGGGAATATGTTACAACTCTGGCCAAGATTGTACCGCAGGATCGCGAGTTTATGTGCAAGACAGTATATACGATGCATTCGTCAGGTTGCTCGTATCAAAAGTGAAAGAGCAAGTGATTGGTGATGGGCTGGATGATAAGACCGGAGGTGGCCCGGTGGTACGTTTCTTGCAGCCTTGTGTATTATCATGCGAATTTATGGTCCCTAGGTTTCCAAAGGTCAATACGATAAGGTTTGGGGTTACATCGAGGCAGGGAAACAAGCAGGTGCCAAGGCAATCATCGGTGGTGTCAAACGACCAGGCAAAGGATTTTTCGTCGACCCCACTAGTGAGTTATGCAGCGCTAATGCAATCTGTCTAGCATTCCATTCACCCCTTCCTTTCTTAGTTTTTACAGACATTCGGCCCGAAATGAAAATTGTCAGGACAGTTGAATATAAACCAATATAGATAGTCCTACTGATCCGTGTGGTTACACGACAGGTTAAAGAAGAGGTCAGCAACGAGGCTCTTTAACGCTTGACTTCCTCCATAAATAATGCTTATTTTTCAGATATTCGGTCCGGTTTTGTCAGTCGGTAGATTCAAGACCGAAGATGAAGCCATTTCTCTAGCCAATGATACGAGTTATGGATTGGGCGCAGGTCTGCACTCGAGTATGTCTCGCCCTTTCTTTTTCTGGTGCAGAAACTATAAAAAACATATTTTTTTCTTTGATAGCTGACGCTAACCAATGCATGCGTGTGGCGTCGGCCCTCGAGGCTGGAACGGTCAGTCATCAAACCTTTTACCCCACCTCCGCATCTCCACCGCATTAAACCATTCCTGTTTGTCTCATGATATGATCTGGCAGGTCTGGGTCAACCAATACAATATTTTAAACAACAATGTTCCATTTGGGGGGAAGAAACAGTCAGGAATAGGTTCGTGACCTACCAATCTCGATTTTCTATCATTGTTTCATCCATCACAGGCCGCGAGCTCGGAAGCTATGCTCTTGAGGAGTACACCTCCGTCAAAGCTGTTCACTGGAATTTCGGTGAAAAACTCGATTGGCCATTGTAGGCGTGCCGATAAGAACTAGGCAAGTGTAGAGGAGTGTTTTTGATAGTTTTTAACACGATACAACCGCTTCTGTCAAACGTAAAAACTTCAAGTCGTAATCAAGTCATAGACGTCACCAGATCATGATCGACGGCGATTATGGTGCTATCCATGCAAGGCCGCGGACCACCTGCAGAACACGATCCATCGTTTGCCCTTAATTTCTGGCCGCAGGCACATATGTAGCAAGCAGGCTTTAGCTCACCCAAAGTATATCAATAAGAGCCACGTTTTTCTTATTTATCGGGAACGGTACCGGTAAAACATACACAGAAACTACAGCTACGTCAGTACTAAGTGATCTCGATGGTCGAATTAAGCAGGCGATAATGTAAAAACTATCTTCGAAACAAATGAATGCGAATGCGGATCGCTGCTCCTAAAATCAGCGACTGTGTGATTGCTGGCAGTTGTAGCAAAGGGGAAACGGGCAATTGTCATCACTGCGAAGACGTTGATGATTGTGAGTATCGGCACGAAACTTGGGGAAGGACTTGCCTGGTCTCCGTGTGTATCGGGTGAATCGCGTCATTGTTATACCCCACAAAATCCATGGTACTCGAGGTTGCATACAAAGTGGGAAGATAGCGTTGTCCGTAATAGTGTGAACTCTGCACTTGACCAGACCACGGGTCAGCAGCATGAGAATCGGAGACAGGCTGTCCTCCATTGTGGGCGCAGTCGACCTGTTGTTGGTAATCCTGCCTACAGACTGAAGAGGCTCCGTAGGCCATGTTGGCGTGGCCAATAGACGTAGTGTCATGCGCTGGGGGCGATACTCCAGGCATCTGCCGGTGTGCAGCATCGTCGAGCCCGTACGACCGTTGGTCGGTACTGCCAAGGGCGACCCCATGAGTTGCTCTATCTGCAGACAAAGTGCCGGCATCACCGGCGTCGAAGTTCTCCTGCCTGGGTGCCTGATCTCGGGTTGGAGGCATATGTGCAGCAACCGGGACATAGTTGCATTCGATGCCTTCTTTGGTACATCGTTCACAACGACGGCCGGGGTGGTCGCTTTGCGGGAGGCACTGTTGAGTCAAGTTTAAGACCTGGCTACAAATACGATGATCGTCAAACCTTGACTTTACGCTCACGACAAGAGCAACACGCCATGGGGGTTCGTCTTGCCCTAGCAAGTGGAGTGGCACGTTGGGTAGATGTTTTCTTTGAGGATGTTTTCTTCGAAGACATTGTGTAGATGTGATCAGGAAGGCTCCAAGGTAGACACGACCATGATGGGTGGAATTTTATAGCCGGATGGGTGGGAGAACGTGGAGAAAACATTGCACAGTATGAGTCGCAAAACAAGCAACAAAAGAAGAGGGCAACGGAGACGCGCTCAATGGATCCTAAATCGCCATGTGCTAGATGCACGCTGAGGGAGACCAAATGGGTCCCAAAAGCGCCTCGATGGGCATATTGCTCCGTCGGCGGCAACTGGAGATTAAACTTTTCCGTGCCTAGTTTGTTGATAAAGGTTGTTTCTGGGGTCGGCTTGTCTTCGGGCAAGTAATGACGGTAGTATAGCTCGAGGCCTGGGCTCGAGCAAGCCAAAAGACCCTAAGTGTATCAGCATTGCGGCAAGGGACAATGAAATAAAGAGAAAGAAGTTAATTCGAAGTCTCTCGTGCGCGATCCTGCTAGAAATCCCGTTAATGCAAATAATCAGGCAAGCTACACGTCGAACACACCATAGAGAACACGAGGGCGCTGTGTGTCAGCTATCAACGCACATAGAACTAATGAGATGATAAAATCTACCAGAAGATCAGTTTAGCACCAAATGCAGCCTGCAACGCATGTTCAATCTTCAATCCGAGTCTTTCGGTGACAGCCTACTGCCATAGCAGAGGCAACATGATGTCAAAGCGAATCAGACACGCGGGCACGAGGCAGGTAGGTCTCCGAGACTGCTTAACCACAAATAAGTAATCTGAGAATAAGGATGAACGCACAATGTATTATCAACTACTTTGCTACAGCGCCAGATAGTCGCGGACTTCTTCCTCTGTCAATTTCCTGAACGACGGCTTAGGACGACCAGTCTCCCCCCCGATTTTCCCCTCTTCCAGGTTCGTTATACTGGGGACAGTGACGACACCTATTTCGATCGTTTTCTCCGTCATCTGGCCCTCGAACCCTTCTTTTAGGGTCAGAAGGGCTGTGTGGATCGCGTCTTCTAGGCTGATATCATCGCTATACCTAGAGAAAGAGAAGATCAGCGTCAATGCTGAAACGGAAGATTAGGCACAGACCGCTTCTCCAGGAAAGTCTTCGCATTAACCATGTTCTTCCCTATCGCGCTAGCCTTCCACGCCCAAAATGACCCTGACGGATCAACCTGATACAACGTTGGACCACGGTTGATGTCCCAGCCAGCGACAAGTAATGAGACTCCGTACGGTCGTACCCCTCTATTAAGCGCATGAACACATCTAAATGATCGTGGGGTACGTAAAAACGTACCCAGATTGTGTGGCCTGTTGCATAACAGTTGCGATTTCCTGGGTCAAGACACGTGTTGGTGGATATTCGCCATATATCTTCCAGTAGGCCTGAGCGCTCTTCCGTGCTTTGGCAATCAAGACCCGAAAGTCCGGGCCCATCCCAGAGTAGACGATTCCAATATTTGGGCATATGACTGCGACTTTGTCCAGCATGGAGTCGTCGATCAGGATAGATGATGTCTTCTTCTCAGTGGCAATAACGATGCCATTCGAGGCTGCGAGAGATGAATGAAATCAGAACAAGCAACTTATCGCGCTAGCCTACCTTTGATCCCGAGACTCGTGGTTCCCTGAGAGACCGCAGCTAAAGCGTGTTCGATCTGCACCAACTTCCCACTTGGAGAGAAAACTGTGAGAGAGTAGCTGCATCGCTGGTCAGCCAAGAAGTCAAAGTGAGCTGATAAAGACGCGCCTGTATGCACCTCCGTCTGCGCTGGCCATTGTAGTTGTAAGAAAGGAGCAAAAGATAGTAAAGTTAAGGGTCGTAGAGTTGGTCGACGCGCGTTCACTGATTGTTTATCGTTGTTGAACAAGCTGGGACTCAGGCACATCTAATCTCTAATCACATTCAGCATGGGTTCACGAAACAGTTCCATTCAACGTTGACTAGTCACTAACTACATATTGTACAGGCGGCAGTGTGGATATCACTATTTAGTTTACCTTCAAGGGCGTGGTCCTCAGGTATGGCTGCAGAGAGGTTAGTGTTACATGATGGGTCTAAAGAAGGATTCAAATACCTTGTGGATCGTGAACTCAGGGAACAGCGTTTTGGCTTCCTCGTTGGTAACGGAAGGGTGGACGATCACATCGTCTCCCTTCTTCCAGTTTACAGGAGTAGTAACGCGATGCTTATCTCCGATCTGAAGGGCTGAAAACAAATTTAGGACCACCATATACCAGAGCGCTTCATGAACCTACAGTCAATGACGCTGGTGGCATCATCAATACTTATACCACAACAGCAGATGTAGTTACAAGTACTCACCGGATAATTTCATCGAAATTGCGTCCAGTAGAAGCAGGGTATGCGAGAGTCAGGCGAATGACCTTTTTAGGGTCAATAACAAAGACCGTGCGGATCTGGGGTCACGGTTGTTAAATCATACGTATTTTCGGCGAAGAGGTTAGTGCACTCACTGTAAAGGGAAGTCCTTTCGCGTCGCGGTTAGTAGCGTCCTGGGCATCCAACATGTCGTACAAAGTAGAGATTTTCCTGTCCTCGTCGGCGATCTGGAAAAATGCTTTAGATGCGGTCGACGTCGGTCTCAGACAGATAAAAACAAACAATGGGGAACTGCACATCCGTAGGCCCGACCTTCCCTCCGTATTCGTTGATATCTTGGACCCACTTGTGGTGTTCTTCAAGGCCGTTGGCCGAAATACCAATTACCTTGACGCCCCTTTTCGCGAAGTCTGGAGCGCGACGCGCGACTTCGCCCAACTCGGTAGTGCAGACGGGGGTAAAATCACCAGGATGAGAGAACAGGATGGCCTGGGACAATTCAGCAAACGTGAAGAGTGGGAGTACAGTAGGAGCCTACCCATGAGTCGCCGATCCACTCATGGAATTTGATGGTGCCCGCAGTGGTTTGGGCCTCGAAATCAGGAGCGATACTTCCAAGTCTCAGAGACATTTAGGTATGCAAGCTCGAAAGGTGGTTTGTGTAGGTTGAGGAAAGAGATGGTGGATCATGATTAGATACGTCTCGATAAATACTCTGAATCGCGTCTTCAGTTCTCACGCGAATCAGTGTCATATAAGCTTGCAAGTCTTGCGTTTATATTGCGTGCTTACAATCTAGCCTGTCTTAGTGGTGTAGATCACTCCTAAGTGCGCGAAATGAACATCGTATTTAAGGCTTACATAAATAGCTAAATGGTCCTTTGTCGAACTGACAATCCAGGGTCCCCTCATCTGACGCGTCGCGATCGCTGAGGAGACCTAGGCCCGGAACTCGGATAATCACCACTGAATCGGAACGTCTAAAAAGTGACACAGGTCAATAGCCAGCCACTAAACCCCGCATCTCTATGGCTTGCATGAAAGCAAACCTTGTAACGATAATTCCTAATAGAAGGCCACAGCATGGAGGATACTATGTGGATGTTTATCTTGTTGTACCTGCAAGATTTCGTCTATGCGTTCGTCGATATCATCTGCTGCTTCGATCTAAGGGCAGGTCAGGAGGTTCGTCAACGAATTCGGAATTGATAAACGTACCGCCGCCGCCAGATCAAGCATAGCCTTTCCCGCAATCAGCGCCTCCTCATGATTATCTTTGATCTCTAGGTTGATAACATGCACAGGTCTGTTGAATTCACCACCCCGTAAAAGCAGATCTGGGAAACCATCACATA
Source organism: Lyophyllum semitale (assembly GCA_018851285.1). NCBI lineage: Eukaryota > Fungi > Basidiomycota > Agaricomycetes > Agaricales > Lyophyllaceae > Lyophyllum > Lyophyllum semitale. Next base: position 164,983 of record JABCKH010000001.1, on the reverse strand, counting down.
TCGTGTCGAAAGTGCGCTGCACCACGTACCATCGCACACTGCGTCGAAGCAACGTTCTTCGCATGTGATGACTATGTCCGCTATTGTTCTGGTCTCCTGCCAGCGTTCCGGAGCAAGCTTTATACGTCGATTGCGATCGAGCATTTGTAGAAGGCCGTTAGCCGAGTATCTGAGAGCAAGGCTTAAACATTTTGCAAGATAACAACTGATGGCACTAACAAACGAGGATCCTTGGAATTGAGTTCTTCGAAAATCATGTTATATGGGGTCCCGAATGGATATATATTGGGTTTATCAATGGAAGGACCTGGTAGCCGAACGGCAGATCCTGTCCCAGACGAGACAACTTGGAAACCAGCCTTTCTGGAAAGAGGTTGGCTTCCTGCCCATGCTGCGTTACTATGTGAAAAACTCACGAAAGAACAGAATGGCCTTCCATGGACCGATTCTGCGTTGTGTTAGGTCAAGTTCACATCAAGTCGGAAATAACATGCCTGATTACTCGCGCAGACTACACAAAAGAGGGGACGTGGTTTGTACTCCAATTGCGATGATTCTTGGGCTGTTGTTCCCTGCTCCTGTGTTGTCCACGAATCGACTGATAACTGAGAAGGTTGCAAAGGTAGCGGGCTTATAGCTCCGTTTTCCGCTTGAAAGGTATTGTTTTGGGGTGGAGGCGTTGGTGCCGAACCTGCTTGTAGACGTTGCAGACGAGGGTCGGGACGGGAAAGGCGAGGGTCACGAGCTTTTCGAGGGTCCATTATAGCTGAGAAATCGAACGAAAGTCTGTAGGGCACTAGTAAGTACAAGGTCAATCAACTGGTTCACAACTTCTTCGGCCTCAGCAGTATCTCGAACACTTCTGGTCTACATTCCGACCCAGAACAACTTCGTAGGAGCGGGTCGTACAGCTTCCACTCTGAATCATCACAGGCCTTTCATAACAGGGTGTGCTCACCTGGTTGGAATGACTGGCGATCAAATACAAATTTTGTACATTGTACAACGTTGAAGAAACGGACTGGATAACAAATATTGATCAATGATTATGTAAGCTGGGGGTCCTCTGGCAAGGTGACTATCTCCTTCAAATCTCCTTGGTAAGTACGAGCGAGCTAACATAATATATTCTCAAGCATCAGGCCTGTATGCGACACTCTCAACCAAATGACATCCCAGACCCTGATCTTGGCACCATGGATTTGGAAGCTCATGAGCGAGCGGTGACATTGATCGACGATGAAATTGAAGCCCTTATGTGTACTGTCCGCCAACTACGATTTCGCAAATTGCAGCACCAGGATCAAATAAAGCGTGTCAAAGGGCTGACGACGTTGGCGAGACGGCTACCTGCAGAACTACTTGCTTCCCTGTTCGAGGAGTGTGTCCGTGACGGTTGGACGCGCACGCCTCTGACGGCCTCTCATGTTTGTTCGGAATGGCGGAAAGCGTCCAAGATCCCTACAGTCTGGTCCCATATATATGTGAACTGTGATGCTACGGACCCTTGTCGACGAACGCGCTTTTGGCTCGAGAAGGCTCAAAGTAGCCCACTTCGCATCACTTTGGACGTAAAAAATGATGCGTCTCGTCTTCCAACTGTCATGGATCTCCTGTTGACACGAGTTGCGCAGTGGCGCAATCTTACTATCAATTCTACTCTTCTTTGCCATGCCAATACCATTCTGCTGCTCTGCAATCGGCGAGCTCCGGAACTTAGCATGCTCAACATCTCTATCGCTGAAGAATTCGAGGAAAACGTCGATCCAGCAGATGGCAATGTGCATGACCTCAACTTCAACTTGATGGACCTCTCCTCTCACGCACCTCATCTCCGCACATTCCGCATTACTCGCAACGTATTGCCATCGTTCAAGACCGTTCCGGCCTTCATCACCAACCTGTCGATCACCTTGTCGTGTTATTATGCACAAACAAGATTATCGGTCGACAGGGCCCTGCGGCTCCTCGAGGGACTCCCGGCCCTTCAAGACCTTTCCCTTTTACTTCCATATCAACAAGCACGGGAATTCGAGCGAGCGCTAGACGAGAACCGTCGAGTAGACCTCCCAGATCTACAAACCCTAGTGCTTGTCTGCTCCCCTGATATGGTTAGAATCCTACCCCATCTTTTAACCCCTTCCTTATTCCGCCTTCATCTCCGATCCTCTCTAGACCCGCTCGGTTACTCTGACGAAGAGACCAGTTCTAACATCACGAAGTTTATCGAACAAGCCCCACCACTGGAGCTGCTCGAGCTTCATGACATCGATCTTTCGCCGTCTGATTTTACGGGTTGTTTCGCCAGCTTACCCCAGTTGAAAGAATTGCGCCTACACGAAAGCGATATTTCGGATTTTGTCATTGCGCAATTTAGTACTCCGCGTGGATTCTGCCCGTTGCTTAATCGATTGGACCTTCGGTGGTGCGGGCAGGTTACAGGACGGGCGTTAGTCGAACTCGTTCGGGGTCGCCTTGTCGACACCTCGGGAATAACCCCCATCAGCATGATAACAGTGATAAATTGTTCTTTCGTCAAAGAGGAAGATATCATGAATCTTTCTCGGACGACCGTTTGTCGGATTGTGATGCAACCCGATGACTATTGCCGTATGTTCTCTCATTCAACTGATTCAGTGTTAAATGAATTTCGCTTCCGTAGGACCATTTGGATGTTGTCAGAATGAAAGGTACCGGAAGAGATTACAACATGGCATGCTTCAGGGGAAGGGTGCATTGCAAAGACCACGCTATATAGGAAACCTTATCCTGTGACTTATCGAGGTTACATAGAGCGCTAGCATCTCATTCCGACTCGGACCATGAGCCATATGTATCTGTATCTGCAGGTCTTGACCATTGTCATTAAAGCAACTATGTACTAGATTGGTAAGTGACCACTTGCTTACTCGAGCTCCTACGTTTATTGTGCATGGTATTCCGACCTGGGCGGTACCACGAGTCGAACTTGCCAGGTGTATGACTATTTTCCTCGACAGTTTCTTGATGAGATGAAAAGACAGACCAAAGAATAGTATTGCTGGGAACGTAAGGTGATGGAGAGAGGACGAGGCCGAAAACATCCAGGTATAAAAAATATATGTACATCACAAACTATGGCAAACGGGGTTGGGGAAGGACACCATCCGCCTCAAACAAGGATGTTGGATTGTTTCTACCACGACAAGACCAAGCCAAGAGTCTGGAGTCGAGCCAGAGTTTTGGACAGAATGTAAGGACGACGTGGGATGTGAAGTAGACGGGGAAAAAAGGTTGTTTTTATACATTTCGACCACGTGCTGACACTGCCTGATTGGGCTCAATCCTTCACCTCATCCCAACAGTCCTGACCACACCAACTCGCTTCTGAATAGCCTTCCAGACCAGAACATAGATGCCATCCAGCGACCTCACCCCCGACTTTCGTAAAATCATTCAGGAGAAAGAACGCGAAATACCAGATGCCAAACGTCGAAAGCTTGCCACTAAATCCTCTCGAACGGACTCTGCACGCGATGGCCGGCTCCACATCGGTAAAGAATACATTAATGAGGCTTACACTATTGTGAGTATGAAACACCCAAACGTTACGAATATTCTAAGACGCAACTCTGAATAGTTAAACCATATAAGCACCCTAACGCGGATGCTGGCGAATATACGAAAGCCCTACCTGAACGTCGATTCCAGAAGTACCCAGCTAGGAAGGCAAACCTCCCGCAACATTGATCTCAACAACGGAGACCCGTCGTGGGCTGGAATAAAACATCTCACAAACGAGGAGAGGGACCAGATAGACCTCCAGGCACGTGTCATTTTGACCCGCTGTGCTGAGAGAGTGAAAGAAATGGAGGCCATAGAAAAGCGTAAGACTAATCACTGGATGGTCTGAAAGCTTGACGCCGATTCGAGCTTGTCTTTGGTTCATTCAGGTCGTGTAGAACTTGTTGCGAGCAAAACGAATCCACTTGCCCGGCTGCTCCCCGCCCGACTTCGACAAGACGCTTCTACGGTATCTTCGGACTTCCTAGCTGCACACCACTCTGGAATCACTTGGTATCTAAGCCGGCGTCTAGCAGACGCGAGCCAGACACAAAAAGAGATGCAAGAAGAGCGGGTGAAGCGGCAATTGGAGAGAACACGCACCCTAGGCTCGGGAGCTGCTAGGGAGGCGCTGCATATTGGAGGAAGGGATTCGATATCAGTGTCAGGGCAGTCTCAGAGCAAGAGAGCGGGAAGTTGGCTGGGGGACGCGTCGTCGAGTTTATTTGGTGCCACCATCGGTGCCTCCTCTCCGCAAGAGTCTCGAGCCAGCATCCCTCCCCCAGCCGACATCCCGCCGCCCTCAGACGACGAGGATGAAGAACTGGAACTGTCCGCCTCGCAAATCCTCCAGTTCGAAACAGAGAATGCGAATATCCTCCAGTCGGTTCAGGATACGCTGGAATCCGTCCAACAGGCAGAATCGCGATTGATGGATATCAGCGCATTGCAGATGGAGTTGGTCAACCATTTAACGAGACAGACAGAACTATCAGACCAGTTATACGAGGACGCCATAGCCACGACATCCACCGTAGAAAAGGGGAATATCCAGCTCAAGGAAGCAAAGCGAAGAGCAAAGGATAGTCGACTTTTCATTCTAGTATTTCTAATTGGGGCAAGTCTGAGTCTGCTATTCCTCCACTATTACTAGCGCTCGACGCCGCATAAATTACAATGTCCATATACCCATCCCATCCAATATTGTGTTGATACATACATGATGAACTAGTGAGCATGTATATCTGACTCGCAAATTCTCCTAGACACGGCTGGGAGAGGTTGGCAACGTTGCTCCCAATAATGGGTCTTGCTCCCCGTAATCCTCGATGGCTTCCGCAGCAAGCTCGTCGACCTCAGATGGAATGCCCTCTAGATGGCGCATGTGCTTTTGCACCATATTATAGACCATCCTGGGGATATATCAGTGAATTCAACAGCACACGTATCATAAAAATACAGACCAGCTTGTAAAAATTGCGATGACTAGTCCTCCGGTTATTAGGAGTCCATTTATAACTTTCGTTTCTGTAATCTCGATTAGTCGGAGGATATTGAAAGATGGATAAGTCCAGTACGTGTATCCATGTGGCCGCGTTGGTCACCGTCAGAGAGCGCTGCAATCCGGGAGCCTATGAAGACATGGAGAACAAGCTTTGGAAAGACAAATAATGTGGCCGTCACAAATTGCCATAACGACACAGCCTTGATAGACTTTGAAATGCATTAGTAGATTCGAGAACCCACAGATATATATAACTTACTGCAAAGAGGGAATTTGAGTATACCCATGGAGGAAATGGTGAAATGCGAATTAGAATGATTAGAGGTAAACCCTTCGCCCTCTTCCAAGATGTGAATGAGATGATTTGGTAACTTACGAGGGACTTACAACAACAGCTTCTAAAGCTTGCCATTTTCCATTGTGGTCCGACCATTGACGGAGACGTTTACTGAAGAAAAAGCGCAAGACCAGAAATGCCAAACCAGAACCAAGTAGAGAGCCAGACGAGGCAATGAAGAACCCCTTCATCCCATAAGCAAAGCCGCACAACGTAACAAGGGTAGTGTGTCCGACGAGAGGGGGGAATGATATAAGAACTGTGAGGCATTATTACTTCTCGGACAATATTTGATTGAAAGAGTCTACACACTGATTGCGCCAACGAGTGCAAGCCATCCAAAACGTGTTTCTGCCAGCATTCGAGCATGGTCATATAGGAATTGTGCAATACGTGCGGGAGTAACAATCACGACGAAGGTACCTAAAAACCATTCAGAAAGATCACAGAATTCCCGGTAATATAACGACCAACCTATGCAGATATAGAATAGTACCACAAGCCAGATTAGTATCTGGACACTATGTTAGCACCGCCTTCGCCAGTTTTCAGAAACTGACATTCAGACCTTGCCGAGGATATGCAAGGACTTGTATCGTCGGTATATGATACCTGCATACTGCTTGATTATTAGGAATGGCGTGCGTATTGTTTTCGCAACCATGATAGTCCAGGTCGACAGTGCCGAGGCCCGAGGGGCTCGTTACCATTAGACGGATCACGTGGCGACGCTGCTTCAAGTCTCTGAGTCTTAGCCATTGCCAACGCGTCCCTCGATGGAAAAATTTAGTGCCTATCGAGTTTGGTGTATTCACGCCTCGCCTCCATTATATTGCCTTAATTATTTTATTCTATAGGATCCGGGGACTGGAATTCAGGTTGGTGAAGCCCACAGACTCAATCCCAACTTGCAATTCATGTCATAAACTTCCAGCCGTTCCTCACACCTGTGCCGCCCGTAGGAACCGATCTACTCGCCAAAATCACTCTTCCCTTGAGATATGCTATTGCCATTGTAAGAAGTGCACTGGTGGTCCTACTACTCGCTATCTACATTGCACTCGTTCCGGGCCTATGTACCATATTGGTGAGCCACTACTTCTGCCGTTCTCGTATTTCAGCTCATGTCATGTAGGCTCCCATTCCACCATTATACCGTACTATCTCTTACCTTCTTACAGCATTCATTTCTCGCACCGCTCTTTTGGTTGTGGGGTTCTTTTGGATTTCGGCGGAGCAAGTAACGAGGAAAAGAGGGTATGACGGATCTTCATTTGGAACCGACGGAAAAGTTCTTATATATATCTTAGGAAAGGAAAAAACCAAATCGAGTCCTGGAATCCGCGATCTGGCGATGTTATCGTGTCCAATTGGGTTTCCTGGATTGAACTACTGTGGCTTGCCTTCCGGTACGTCGCTCCCAAGCTTTCTGTGATTTCATCACTGACACGCACTTCCAGCTTCAACCCTATCTTTATTCTTCCTGTCTCTGATGTTGTGCCTATACCTACTGCTTCTTCCCAAAGTTCGACTCCGATCTCTCATACCCCAGGCCGACGTACAGGAACTGGTTCGGCAAACATCCAATCTCCTCGGAAGACTAAGACACTTCCTGTACCTATCCTTGGTTTCCGACGTGTTTCCTTCCTCTCGATGATTAGATTAACAGGCCAAGTTCCCCCATTCGGGCATTCTCCTTCTGACTCGCCTCCTGTCACCCTTGAGGAGCTGCAAAAGGACGCAGACAGACCGATCGTCGTGTTCCCAGAGTGTACAACTAGTAATGGGAGGGGTCTCCTCCGCTTTGCGAAGGTATTCCGTCAGGAAGTACCTGTGAAAGGGTACCAGGTGTACATCATGTGCGTTAGGTATGTACTCTCAATCCCTGAGCCCTGTGCATTCCTTGACTTAAAATCCAGGTATGATCCTCCTACGATCATGGCACCCACGTTGACTTCATCCATCCCATCTACGTCACTCAATCCCTTTCCTCATTTATTTTCACTTGCAGCATCCATATCTACCCCAACGATCTCCATTCGTCTGCTTGTGCCATCCGAATCTCCCAGCTCTCAGCTTTTCGTTGTCAGCGAGACCATCACAGACTCTACTGATAACGATGATCAGCTGGCAGACGTGTGCGCGACGTTAATTGCTCAGATTGGAAAAATGAAGAGAACGGGCATGGGGTGGGAGGACAAGGCGACCTTCCTGGATTTCTACAGGGGTAAACGGAAGTAATTTGTTGATATACACCTCGGAGGGAATACGTCTATTGCACGAGACTTGCTATCATGCATGGACTAAACGTGCGTAAGGTAGATAACAGTTTGAGAAACAGTGATGTATCGACGCCAGATATGATGAGGTCAAGCAGATCTATGAAAACACGATGCATGAGGTTGTACAAACAGAAGGATTTCTGAACAATGCTTGGGGCGAAACGGATTGGATATTGAAACTATAGGGGGAGTGAGAGAAGCCCGTAATGTAGAACACTGTGTAACACGGTACTCACTGAGTTCTTGGGCTTTGGAAAAATGCAGTGCTATGTTTATTACAATCTGGGAAGCTGCGGATGTTATAGGTGTTAGCTTTATCCCAAGAAGAACCATGACAGGAATAAAATACACACGTATAAGTCATTACGCTTGTTGGAAGTATTCAGCATCAGTGTCGCGTTGCTCCCAGCCTGGTGCATGCGCCTTGCGATGGTCCACGCTGTGCCCAGCGCCATAGTCATAGTCATACTTCCAAGCATCCAGAGTTAAGCTATGGCTTGCATAGTCATACTGCTCCTTGTACTGTCCCTGGTCGAATCTTGTGGCAGGGTAAGATGACTGTGGAGTAATCATGTCTCTCTCGTCTGAGTAACGAAGAGTGGGTTGGCATGGTGTAGAGCGGTCCTTGAGGTGATAGTATGGGGTGGGAGACTTTGGATAATAGGCGGGCGGAGGCGAACGGCGGTAGTAACAGTCGTAAGCGCTGGAATAATTCGTAGTAGGACGAGATTTTCTATGGTCATTATATGATCGCTGACGAGAGATAGGCACTCCACGCTCAGGTGAACAAGAACGACCACGCGAAAAGTCCTACGGGGTTCAACGAGTAATTTTCAGTGTTCAGGGCTTATGCTGTCAAAAGGCACAGGAAACAAACCTCTGGTCTTCCACTGACTCTAACGCGCTCCCCACCTAGATATCTATTGTCGAGTACTACAATGGCACGCTCCGCATCCTCCTTCGAGAAGTATTCTATGAAGCTGAAAACAATCACAGGGTGAGTCCCTTACGTCGAGTTAGTCATGAAGCACAATCTCTACCCTCGCCCTCGGCGCCTCCTGTCGAGGTCGCAATACGCGACCAGGCAACCTGGGATCCTTCCAAAATCCTTCAGTTCCTGCATCCAGAGTAAGAGGAGAAGATGTTAATGATAGTGATGTCCCAACCTGCCAACGGATATTTCGAGGGATATCGGAGACGACGACTGGGTATCGACATTGGACATTTGCGGGCGGGAGTCTATCCGTCGGAAGGGGATTGAAAAGGGAGCCTCAGAAATTTAGTTATGATTGACCTTGGCTTTAGGGGAATGCTTGGGGCTGTATCTGTACTATGATAGCTTGCGACCGATGGGGTATCTTTACGCCGAGGACGCGCAAACTCGACGAGGATATCTGTTTCGAATGCGAGGTCAGTGTGAAAAGATGATTTGGACACGAACACGAAAGTTATCCACCATGGCCCAGAAATGGTTGTTCTCGAAATGTATCGACGACATCCTGGGCATCCTTAGAAGGGGCCAAAATGTGGTTGAACATCAACTTCAGGGAACATCCTGGACTGTACCTTTTGCAAGTCAAACTGTACAAACGCGTAATCTTTCCGGGTAGAAAAAAATTCAGTATTAACACACTAGAATGAGTAGTATACAAGTCGTCATACCGTGTACCATCTTGACTTCCAGGATTTTTCCGTAGCTAGAGAGATGCTAAAGGCCATGCCAAACCAAGTAAGTCAGAGACGCGTCCGAAAAGTCTTCAAGAGAAGCCGATACCTTTGAGAGTGCCTTGGGGTTTACATATCCGGGAAGATCTACCCATTTCACCATCAGCGGGTCGAACGTTGCGTATAACCGGAAGAATCGAACTTCGCAAATACAGGCGCCTCGATGGTGAGGGGCGCGACATTGCGAGTAAGGTATATAAAAGTAAAAGTGTCGTAGGTGAAAATGTAGTGGTGGAATGCCCAATTTCAGGCTCCGCGACACCTTCGATTTACCCACTTAACGGAAGCATCCTGTATTCCATGGGTATGTTACATCTAGTCCACAGAGATAGTCTGATATGGGTTCTCTAGTATGTGCATCTTACAACTTGGCTTTCAACTGAGAGGGGGGGACGAGAATCAACGCATGGAGATCAAAAATGAGTTAGGGAACATACCTTGGTCACCTTCTGCAGAGCCTGGCGTAAGTCTTCTTTGAGGTCCTTTGAGAATAATAGTCAATAATCATTATAGCTGGGGTAGAATACAGAAGCCTACTTCAACGTCCTCGACACCGATGCTTAGTCGGATAAGCCTTGGGTCTGCGCCCGGATCACTCTGCACACGGTGTTCTGCCAACGACTCCACCCCACCCAGGCTTGTTGCAGGCTATGCGAAACTCAGCAGGAGAAGACACCTCATAAAATCAGGAACTCACGACGAAGTATTGCAGAAGGTGAGGAAAGTGAGTTGCGTATTCTGCCTTTTCAAGCTATACGGAGAAGATAATAAGGTGGTGTAAAGAACGATAAAAAGAACCGCACAAGGATCGCAAAAGTGGCATTCCATCCTCCGACCATCTGGTTGCTGGGATCGAATCCTCTCAAATCCTTTCCTTGTAGAGAAGAATGCCAAACTTGGGAGATGACGCCACCTGGGACGCCATCGATGGATTGGCCTTTGGGAGTAGAGGCGATCAATTTGAGCCACTGAGCAAGTGCCGTTGCCGTTGCCGATTGCCTCGGCACTCTAAGATGGAGAGTCCGCAACGAACGCAAGAGCAACCATGCTTCAAGGGATCCCATCATGCTCCCCAAAAAGGTGCGATCGTGATGCAACTATGCACAACGACGAATATATATAGAAAGCCGTTCATCGGAAGACGATGGGACTGACCACATTCCATTCTTCTAGTGTCTTGACAACTAGAACACCACAAAGGAGGTCGGAGTGTCCGCCGAAATACTTCGTACCTGAGTTCCTTAGCTAATAGAAAATCCAAGCCACACACATGCTCACCGGAATGCATAACGCTACGTTAATCAAGGTCAGGTTCGTATCGTATCGTACCATAAGCATAAGTGGTGAATCGCGTACCAGTCGGCTCCAAATTTGAAGGGATATTGCAACGGAGGCGGGGCAAAGGTAGAATCAACCAACAGCTTTCCGCCAGCGTTGTGAACCTGGGTTCGTTGAGCATTTAGATGCGTGCTACACGACGTACTGGGAAACAACCACATACCTTATCAGCGTAGTACTGGATGTCCCTATTTTCCATGTGATATGAAAACATAAGAGGATGGCTTTGAACTCTTACCTTGCCTCACCGGTGGGATTCAAAGGTGTCTCCAACCAACAAAGGTCCCCGGGATGATACTCGTCATCGAGTCCAATTACCTGCAAATCCAGGCCTTTGGTCTTCTTGTACACCTCGATGGTCGCGTGGCAGCCATGATACCCAGCGGAAATGGCAATGCGCTTAGGCTGATAAAATACGAGTGCCTGTGAGATGAGGTGAGGAACATGTTAATCCCTCGCATGGAACAAACATCACTGCGTAGGAAGCGGCCAGGCCAGACGCATACGTCAATGCATACCCATCCTTCGCAAAACGTCAATAGCTTCGTTCGATGAAAGATACCAGAAACGGAAGGCTCACATTGATGCTGCTGAGGATATGTTCTGCCCGTGTGCTCACTTGCTGGGTGTACCGCGAGTAGATATGCCTCGTCGGGTTCCGAAGGTCGATGTCGGTCAGGCTAAGTTTCTCAACAGCAGGATTCGGTGCACGAAAAGCTACGCATTTATAATCAGCAACGAGGAGACTTCTTGTCAGGAAACGGTGTACTGACTAGTAGAAACGGAGATTGAGGGGGCAACCTCCGTTCCAAACTTTCCAGTGACGGTATCACCGTGGATGAGATCAATGGCTTTCAAAGTCTTGCTGGGTGCCATACTTATGTGGTACAAAGCTTGTAGAACTGCAACTCGTGTTGATGTTGTTTTGTATCACGTATGGCCATCGCCCCTGCCAAGCGCTGAGCGCTAGTCAGTAACCCCCTTTGATTCCGTCCAGGTTGAGAATAAGGACAGAGCGCAGTAATCACTGTTGTACATCGTAATACCTAGGAGGATCTGCAGAAGTATACCGTAGTAGGCAAGGAAATATTACAATTACAGATGCTGGACAATATATGCAGAATAGTAAAAAAACGCATTGAGAACTCAGGAAAACCCAGGGTCATACAATCCAGAGCTGTTCATGTTGCCCTCCAGTAAACCGGAATCCCGCATGAACGACATCCACTGCTCATCCATACCAGAATCTCCTGTCATCATCATGCCAAGATCGACCAAATTTTCAGGCGAGTCACTTTTCATGGCAAAGTTGCCAAACGTGGGCATCGAAGCGAAAGACATATCAGGGGGTAGAGAAGAGGAGGGATCTGAGTAGCTTGACTGGGAGACAGGAGAAGTTGCAAACAGTGCGGAGGGCGGCCACGAAGATTGGATTTCCTGCGTTGTTGGTATATATTGGCCAGATTGCTGGAAGGCATTCTCCGCGTAACTCGTAGTCGATGGCAGCGAGACTTGATCAGGGGTCGGGGGATTTGTGTAATTGAATGGAATGTTAGATAGATATTCCACGAGCGAAGGGTGCACGTCGGGGGTGCTCTCTGTACTCCTGAGCTCGCTGTCCCCGCTGTGTGTGGAAGAGCCAGGGGAAACCGGCCTCGTCCGTGTCGCACCTTTGCTCTTGAGTATTTTGCTCACAAGTACCCGTGTTTGCCCTCCGAATAGTGCAAGCTCGTCGCCCCCATAATCTGTTTTGCTGACCGAGAGCACTGTACTTGGGGTAGGGTTACCGCTTCGGAACTGTGAATAGACCTGGAAAGCTTTCTCTCGCAGTTTATGAAGGATGGCCTTCATGTAACAGTAAGCTACTTTGAACCTTTTGTCTTGGGCAAAAGACACTCACCAGGCCACTTCGAGCACGACGTGAGTACCTCGAACCCTTTTCAAACAGATCGCAAGCGAGACCAAGTTCAATGAACGCACTGGGCGCCATACTCGATGACGGTGAACGAGTTACAATGCAGCCGACAATAATCTGGCACCATCATCAATCGCTATATGATCAAGAACAACTTTGGCACGAACCGCTGCAGAGAACACTGGGAGGAAAGGCTATCAATGACTATAAAACTATTTGACAAGTACACGCACAATGTGTCCTGATAGTCCACCATCTACAACAAAGATCAGGGAACCTCTCGAAATGATTCAAGTGAGACTTGATCATTCCAGAGGCGCACCGGTATGCCGCAAGGAACGACGGTGCATAAGGGCTCCGCAAGGGGTTAGCAGGGTGATCAAGCATGGCTTGTGCAAAGAAGCTTCGATGTATATATAACAGTACTAAAATTTCCAACCATCAGCCTTCAGCCTGTTCCTACGCGATCCAAAAATGACTAGCACTCACCGATTGTGCGATACTGTGCAAGCACACAGCCCCGCATGTATACCGACGGAGTACATTGTTCGTCCTTTGGATTCATGAAAACACTGAGGTACGGGGGCAATGTTTTCTCGCGAACTTTGCGATCAAGTTCGAGGACCGTCTGGTAATTCGGTGGCTCGGCCGTCAAGGTTAGTTCTGTCACAGTAGAGAATATTTCTTTGGTAAACTCGAATTTCCATCGATAATCTGACAACGGTACGTATCAACGACCGACAGTGAGGGTTAGGTGCGAAAGGGTTCTTACATCCTTTCAGAATGTTCCCGTCCTTGTCAATCGTGGCCTCGTCGTCCTCAGGAAATTCGCAATCTATGTAGGATAAACGAATTGACGGTGGCCGGCCAGTCGCAAGGCTCTGTATTTCTAATTTAGACCTTTTGAGGGGCGTAGATGGAGCGGAAGTCACGCACGTAGAACAGCTCAGTTGAAAAGAGCTCCCAGAACAGGGCTCTTCGCCGTTGTACTGTTTTAGCGTCCATATTGAATCTCGCGCTGTCGCGATCTAGAAGATCCTGAGTCTACAAAAAACGTAGAGAATAACGAAGAACCTACGAAGTCCAATCTGAGAATGAAGACATTAGAGTAGCTAGTGGTACAATCGGCAGTAACTCGGCTTACGCTTTGTGCTAGCTTGCCTCCAAGAGATGTCAGAGCCCATGCACTATCTAACGTATATCTTTTCCCACCAAGACCGTGGTATGCCGCCATAAGGACCACTGCTTGCACAGTGGATATTTCCGGGGACTCGAAAATGGAGCGCAGAGATAACGCAGCACGGCTTAAATGGTAGTAGGTATCCGTTTCTGCGTTAACTACACATAATTGAGTGCAAGAGCTATAGCAGTGGCGAGAATACTCACGTGGCTCAAGGGTAAGATCTACAAGGGCTCCCTGGGCGAAAACTATGAACAGAACGGCAAGTTGATGAGGGAATATCGTGTGAAGACCCGGTGATTCGGTTGTACGCCTTTCCTTCACGGAATTGTAGATAGGAGTAAGAATGTCATCAATGAGCTCATCCCTCTTGATCGGTCGGAAGAGCCAAGCGGCGTGCTCTAGGTAGGTCTCGCATAATGACCACGCACGGGGTTGGCTCGGAAGAGAGTCAAAAAGCAGGTCTAAAGCCTTCTCGGGGGGACTTTCCACGCCGAACGGAAATGCGCTCGAGAGGTGGGATATTTCAGGATTAATTTGAAGCACTTCGTCGCTTTCGAAGCCTGAGGCCATGCCATCCAAGTCTGCGCCAGCCTGATGAACTATGTTAGTAGAATTCACGTATTACGAGGAGAATCTTTCGACCAAAAATAGTGCCTGGCAAGAGCAAACTTGATTAACAGTCTTTCGAAAGAATGCGGCAGACGCACCTCTGATCCTGCAGAACGCCCAAAGTACTTGGCTTGCCCACGATCACCAATCGTCAATGTTCCTAGGGCATCGATAGAGTCTATAGAGTGATCTTTGGTAGGTTCCTCTCTCTCCATCGTTTGACCTGTGTCTGGACCGAATTTAATTGCTAGTAATTCGTCTCGCAGTAAAGGATGTGTTTCGCTGGAGACACCAGATTGAAAGATTGCTATGGTATCTTCTAGCTGGCGAATCCGTTGACCCATCTCTGCTATTTTAGCATGCAGCTGTGCGGTGTCTGCGAGAACAAAGCTAGAAGAAGTATCATTGACTAAGAACCACTTAAATACTAACGATGTACGAACCGTGTGCCTTGACCGCTGGAAAGAGTCCCATTGGGACATATTGAGGGACAGCCTCGACGAGCTGTGAAAAGAGTAGGTCAAGTAGGTGTCGTACGTTGGAGTGCAGGACTTGCTGCAAGAGCCACATGGCAATTTCTTATCACATTTGAGTTTAAGTCTCCAGAGAAGCTCCACGTTAGCAAGGAGCACTGTTGAAGAGGCAGTGGATATACCTTCGACATTCTGCACAGGAGATCTTTATGGGCCCATATAGATTAGGACAAGTCGGTCAGCAAGATATCACGATAGGCAAACTGACCTCTCCTCTCGCCCGTCTCATATCCATTTCATCTTCGCTTGTCAATTTCCGTGACACACGACGGCCAGCACCATGAGAGAGATACGAAGGCTCAGCAGGCATTTTTAACGTGCAGTACTTAGTACTCGATAAGTCAGGCCCGACATTGCCCGGTTGGATCTTCGTATTTGGCGACAACACCGGAACGTGACTCGCAGGTGCCGAGACGCGTCTAGCAGAATTTGGACCACCCACTCGTTGATATATTATCTTACCCTTTATTATCACGCGTACAATGGTCAACTGGTTCTCCGCCATTCGTCTCGCCGTTTTATTTCTTATCCCCATCACCGCCCTTGGAGCCACAACCGCTGCATCTTCTTTACGCGCCGTTTCCCAGAGCAAATACTCGACGGCACATTCTCTCAGGGATGACTACAAATTTGATCCACAAGATGGCTGGCAGACAATAAACGCCACCGACCTCCAGTATAAGTATCGCCGTGACGGACAATTTCTTAACGGCAATGCAACCAACCAGCAACTTGAGAGTCGCGCGCCGAGTTCAAATCTGGGTCTGGGCGAGACGCTCGGCGGAGTGGTTTCTGGTATTTGGAAAGGGATAAAAGCATTTGGAAACCCGCAGACGGTGACGATCACTTGGTACATCCTGTGCCGCTTGTTTTGAAGATTGTGCACCGACTCCCTCTGATGTTCAGGTACACCGGCCATGACCTCAAAAACCCGAGCTGCTGGGCGCAAGGGAATTGGGCTCCAACTGTCGGTGTTTAGGCTCTGTCTTTTCGCACCACTTCTAATGCCCACTCAGGACAGATCGTTTGCCTGCGCCACAACTCTCCATGGTTGGCATGACCGACCACAGTGCTTCAAGTTCCTCGAACGTAAATTTATTCGTCCTACAAATTATGAATATTGCTTACATTGTTCTTTCAAGTGTGCAATGGGCCTAAGAAATGCGTCTTCGTCCGCGTGGTGGATAGCTGTGCAGGGTGTAAGCCAGGATCTCGTCACATCGACCTTACGCGTGCAGCTTTTGGCCAACTTGCCAACTACGACGAGGGGATTTTGACTGTACAGCTCAGGCATGCAACAGAACCCGACAAATGGTGAGCACGTCAGCTTGAATGGCTCGGTGTTAATGACCAACACCTTCCAGGTTCGAAGATCTTTGGGGTCCAAGGCACAGGCATTAGACGACATGAATTCGAAGCTAGCTTCTATTTGCACAGAATTGATGAACATTGTAATTGAATTTTATCATCCGCACATACTAGGCATATCACTCCACGGAGACGTCACGTATATCCGCCCCACCTATACCTTAATATCGACTCTCTTCCGCTTTTTCCCTTCTGCTATCCTTGCGCGGATCTTCTCTTCGTCCACCCCTTCCTCTTCGTAGAACTGAGCGGTCTGGTCCGCGTCGTTTCGTCTCCGGATATATTGTAATGCAGCGAGGTTGTATCCAAGAATATTTTTTTGACGCTGAAGAGCAGTGCGGAGGTGCTTCCGCAAGGGAATAAGGGCGGTCCGCATTACACGGTTAGCGATAATCTGGTGGTGATGCGTTTTGAGAAGGAAAAATATGATCCGCGAGACCAGGGGGATGTTCAATTCCTGCAGAAGGTAGAATCAGTATTTGATTGAGGATATGACAGTACGAAATACCTTCTGCGCCCACATATTCAGGTAGACCATCAACGACACCACTTTTCCGAACGGAAGGACCAGCAGGGCATCATGTAGAGCGGTACTTTGAACCTTCTCGATTACCCATAGAACATATTCATCGGGCTCCATTTTTAGCTGAAGGAGGAGCTGATTCTTCGGCGGGGGTTGCAACCTCATTGGACTGTCTTCAGGCAACCGGGCCATATCGTCATGATAGATCTGGAACGTAGCCCGTTCTTTGTCAGCCAAGTCGATCGCCTCCATTATGCGCTCCCCAGCCATCAAGGTTTCCGTAGTCTGCTTGGTCACTGCAGTCACCTCCGCTTGCGCTACAGTATCGTCTGTGCCGCCCTCTGCTCCACTACCGATCGTGCCTTCGACGCGATTCAGCGAGTCGGCGATTCCACTTTCGTAGAGCAACTCAAGCTCCCGTTCCCGCTCTTCTTCAAGAAAAATCTGGCGCAATATTTAATCTGGGAAAGAGGAAATCATTTTGCGTATCGTACCTGGTCATCCTCGTCTTTATCCCAAACACGGATCGATTTATCATGTGAGCCAGTGACGACAAATTTGCCATGATGACTGAGTGCCAAAGCCCAGATCTCGCCATGATGACCTCTCAAGTTCTGGATGTGCTCGAACTAAAGAAGTTTTAGTCTCTGCTAAGAACTTTGTGTGTGTCGCGACGCCTACCTTGTCACCGTCCCAATATTTCAACATCTTGTCTTTCCCCACCGTCCAAAAATAATGCGAGTCCTTTTCAAACGCGACCTGCATGACGCTTTCATCATGGGCAAATATTGACTTGTGGCAGTCTCCGAAGTCGAGGCCCCAAATCTTCACGTTCTTGTCAGCGGAGCAGGTAACAATTAGTTTTGAGTCATCTGAGATGTCCATGGAGAGAACTGGTAGCTGGAGGAAGCATGCTTAATTTGATCAGATCGGCACACAGAGGTCATTTCCACATACTTTGTGCCCGTATAGTGACAGGAAAAACTTAAGGGTGTCTTGATAGAAGACCTTGACCGTCGAATCAAGGAGCGAAACGGCTAAGAATTTTCCGTTAGGGCTGTATCTGACGGCGAGCACGTCATCGGTCATTTTTAGCGTCCTGGTGTGCACCAAGGAGAGTAGCTTTCCACTTTGGACCTGCGAAAAAAGAATGGTAAGATTGGAAGGAAGGAAGTCAAAGTTAAGGACATACGCTCTCGCCCGTCGCATCCTTACGTTCGAACACCCAGAATTTCACATCCTTGTCAGCACTACCACTGACCAACGCTTGTTGATCAGCTCGAATATGCAACGACCAGACGGTGGCTGTATGAGCTTGGATCGTTTCGATTAGTGATGACGACGCGATGTCGTAGATCAGGATTTCTCCAGTTTTGGTACCGATTGCAACCTGTCAGAGGTGGTGTTAGGGCGCATTCGGTGAGTGTATAGAGGGACTGACATGGCGATCCCCAGGCAAGAATGTACTGCTAATAGCATACCCGCAATCCATGGTCCTGATACATGCATTTGTTTTCATGTTCCAAATTTTGAGAGAGCCTAAACACATGTTCAGCCAACATTGACGGGTATAGCGCAATATCACTACCATTAGAAGCAGATGCTAGGATTTCGTCATCGGAGCTGAGTGATAGCGTCCTTACATCCGTTCTATGTCCCGGAAGATCTACAGCGAAGGCGCGGGTGGCTTCAGGAGTGTCCTTAGACTTCGTAGGTTTAGGAATATGATAGACTTCAATTGCATTCGATGCCAAAGCAGTCATAATCTAGAATCAATAGGAATTAGTTGAAACAGGCATAATGCGAACGCGTCGAACGGACCTGCAGGGCACCCTTCGAACTGGCTTCTCCTCCGAAGTCAAATGACCTGATTTTTCCACTGGCACGGACAACCAGATATGGCGTGAATAGATCGACAAGTTTGACGCTCTCATCAGCATCTTGCTCGTCTTTTTCGATTTCTGCCCCATCTTCGCCATTCCCACCTTTTCCCTTCTCGTTCGCCTTCTTTTCTTTTGCTCGCTTCTTTCGCCTGAGTTGTTTTTTCCGCACCTCCTCTTCTGACCGTATTCTGAAAATTTCCACGGAGCGGTCGTGCGATTGTACGGCTAAGAATGGTTGCGACGGATGGAAGGCTATCTGCGAAACGCGGTGCCGAGATGCAAGAGGTAGTGATGAAACGGGATGTATCATTTTCACGATCTATTGAGTAGGCAGTTAGTGTCTGAGTCGTTGAGTCTGCTTCAAGACAAACTTCGCCTGTTTCCGTTTCTCGAAGACCATGCGCCATTGCTTCTTGATTAATTCGCCATGCTTTCAACTCTCCTTCTCCACTCCCAGTAAAAACTAGATCCTGTTCGGTATTGATGTCCATGGTCCATATTTCAGAGCGATGAGCAACTATTGTCTGTATACAGTGTTGTGTCGAAAGATCCCAGAGCTTCAAGAATGTGTCTTTAGAAGATGTAAGCAAAAGTCCCGACGCAGATGCGGTCGAGGTTGAGGGAAGATCTGCAGGGGTAATGAATTGGATAGCAGTTATTTGATCTCGATGTCCACGAAGGCTGATTCATGATTGATGAGTTTCTCTGGTTGGGATACGGATTAACTATTACACACCGGTACAGACCAGCTTCTGCGACAACATCCCATACGATCAGGTCTGTATCTTGAGAACCTGACGCTAGCCGTGTTCCTTGTTCATCGAATGCAAGAGCAGTGACGGATTTTTTGTGACCGTTGAAGGCCGCGACAACTGTGTTACTAGAAGCATTCCATAGGCGAATAGATCCGTCTGCGTAACCAACAGCGAATGTGTCTTTCTTCGGAGACTGCAGGATGGATGTAACTTCTGCTATGTGACTTATTTCATGCCACATTCTGATCTACAGCATATTTAGTAAAATGCGCCAGGTATTACGCGTAGCCATACCATTTTCCCCGTTTTTACATCCCAAACGAGTACGTCCTCCGACGCTGGGACGTAGGCCAGTTTGCCATCATACTGGGAGTTGGAAGACGAGCTACACACCAGGCCAAAAGCCTAAAGAGAAAATATCAAAACATCTCAAGCATGGAATAGCTAATAAACGAACGGCTGCGGGGACGTGCTTGCTGTACGTCTTCACCATGGTTGAGTGTACATGTCTGTGAGGAACTTGAAAATATATTGTGTACACGTGATCCCCGATCATTTAGATGATCGCATTCCCGCTGACTAGAAGAACGCTCATAGGTCTAAGAAGGTCTCTCTCTACCATGATGATCTACCCAAACAGCCCAGAAGCTGCCCTCAAGTTTCTCAAGTTTGTCAACGCTTCGCCCACCCCGTTTCATGCAGTGGACAACGCAGCAGTCCTCCTTGAGAAGGTTGGCTTCCGAAAGGTAGGCTATCTTTTGCTGTTATCTGTCGAATATTACACCAATTTTTTTAAAAGCTGCAAGAGAAAGATGAATGGGAAAAGGATGTCACTCCTGGGGGCAAGTACTACTTTATTAGGTGACTTCATCGTTGGGTATCAAAGTCACCTACTCATCGTGATCAGAAATCAGGCGGCCCTTGTAGCATTTACGATCCCTACCAAATGGGAGCAGGGAACAGGATTGAGTATTGTCGCTACGCACGTTGACAGCCCCAACCTTAAAGTAAAACATACCATTTCTCAGATGCTCTCGATCACCCACTCACCTGATATCAAGGTTCGTCCGATCTCAAAGCGCACAAAATCAGGATATCTACAGGTCGGAGTCGAGACCTACGGCGGTGGAATATGGCATTCCTGGCTGGATCGGGATTTATCCCTGGCTGGACGTGTAGTAATCGCAGAGCAAGGTGGCCGTTTTAGGTCGAAGCTTGTAAAGATCGCACGTCCTCTGCTGCGTATACCTACCTTGGCAATCCACTGTGAGTGTTTCTCGTTCTTGATACACATATGTGCGCCGATGAAGTGTTGGTTTTGCCAGTGGACAGGAATGTAAACGACAATCTCAAGTTTAACCAAGAGACGGAGTTCGTCCCCATTCTTGGCTTACTGGAAATACAATTAAACGCGAGGAAAGACGCAAACGGGGATGACGAGGAAAAACCCGAGAAATCAGGCCCCTCACAAAATGCTTCCAGCATTCAGGCCAATCATCATTCGGAGCTGTTGTCGCTATTGGCTGGTGAGCTTTCTGTTGCAGCAGAAGAGATCCACGACTTTGAACTGTGCGTTTTCCTTCATGTCTTCTACTGACATCCTCTAATTTTTATGAAAGGTCATTATACGACACACAACCTGCGACGCTCGGAGGCATTAACAACGAGTTCATTTTCAGTCCTCGTATGGATAACCTCGTATCATCGTAAGGCTCGTCTTTAGTTTTCGATTGCTAATTATAACGTTTTTTACTCAAGGTTTTGCGCGGTTGAAGCCATTGCAGGAACGGCTTCTGCTCAGGGCTTCCCCAACCTCGAAGGGAACGTCAACTGTATTGCCCTCTTCAACCATGAAGAAATTGGCAGTGTTTCGACATCCGGTGCCGAATCAAGCCTCATCCCATCGCTCCTTAACAGGCTCTCACCCACACCAGCTACTCTGGCTCAGTCTATCTCTCGTTCCTTCCTCATCTCCGCAGACATGGGACACGCGATCCACCCTAACTACACGGCCAAACATGAAGACAAGCATAGACCAGTCATGAATGGTGGTATTGTTATCAAAACCAATGCAAAACAGAGATACGCTAGTGATGCTATATCCACATTCATCGTTAAGCAACTGGTTGAGCGCAAGGGTGGTAAGGTGCAGGAATTTGAAGTCCGGAACGACATGTAAGCGCATCGGCTTGTGATATCTCAATCTTTATCCAGGTCTAATCTATTGGCATCAGGGCTTGCGGATCGACTGTTGGACCCATGTTGTCCAAGATCGGCATTCGCACTGTCGACGTCGGAAACGCCATGCTATCCATGCATTCTATCAGAGAAACAGCTGGCTCCCATGATGTCCAAAACGCAATCGATCTTTTCAGCTCGTTTTTTGAGGGATTCGCGGCGCTCGACAAGGGGTTGACAGTCGACTAGATACTACGACGTGCCTACTTTGTAGATGAATCTGCAGGGTACGCAAATGTACATTAATCTTGTGCCCATGCTGTATCTTGATAGCCCAAGGAAACCATCAATATCATGTACTTAGAGCGCGCTGGTATGCAATAACCCAGGTGGGGTAGTGGCGCGGGCACCGTAGGAACCGCGGGCGGCATCATACCGGGTCCAAAAGAGCAAGCGCTGCGCAAGGTGGAAGCTCCAGGGTCGCGGTCGGCGTTAATCATAGCCTTGACTTTTTCGCGGGTGGTTCAGACGAGGGGCCACTTAATACATTACGCTTCTTGGATGTGCGTGCATAATGAGCAAGCACCCATTCTCGCTCTGCCTCTGTTTGTTCAATAGTACCTTGTCGAATTTCGTATGCTGAGAAGGGGTCGTCAGTGTATAAGGAGCCCCTCATCACAGTAAAGGCACTTACGCTTCATTTCAAAGCGCGGACCGACTTCTGCAAGTTGGACCTGCCTTGGAATATTAACGAATACATGGTGTCTGGGATGCGAGGTAAGAAGGTAGACAGGCGAGGTAGGATAACGTGTACCGGAATGAAATAAAATCGTCTTCGTTTGCGAAAGTCATGACACGCTTGCTATCCTCTTTGGGAACGGGGAAAAGGTATTTGAGGACATCCCGGACGCGTTGACCCAACGGTGACGTGAAATTCTCGAAGATCAGATGTGGGTATTGTTCAGACACGGTGGAATTTTTATACGTTCCGATGTCATGTCGAAGAGCAACGTTGTTTAGTGTGAAGTAGACAGTGGGCCCGTGCGGGAAGTGAGAAACGATCATTGCATCTGAAGAAAATGAGGTCAAGTTGAGATGTACAAATTAGAGACTGACCAGGGACGCCGCGGTGTTCATGCAACACTATCAAATCGGTTACGTCGTTAGCTCTACATGCTTCAGCAAGCTCTTTCACGACATAGTTTCCGCGATTGATTCGGTGGGAGTTGGGGAAGACGAGTCTCATTTCCTGGAATAAGAGCATTCCAAAGCTGACTCTGTAAAATGTGCTGTTGGACTTACCTTCGTGAACTGCAGCAACTTTGAACTTGGATCTCGGGAGGTCGTTATCACTATCTTGGGATCTTGTATGCCGGCACGAGAATATTCGTTGTCGATGTGTGTCGTAGGCTCTGCAACAAGTCATTCGAACCTCAATTGATGTCAAGTGCATCTTCGTGCTTACCTTCCTGTGCATCATCGAAAGCCAGATCTCTTCCCAAGCTTTTGGCATCCTTTTTCAATCCTGTTGGTAATGACTTTCCACTTGCCAAGGCATCCTTCAATTGCTGCTTTCTTTCATAGGTCTGCCGCTCCTGGGCCTCCTGGGATTTTGCATAAACGTATTGGCGACGCTCCCTGATTTGACGACGAAGCTACAAATAGGTGAAAATCGGGACAACGAGAGAAAGAAAAGTTGCATACCATTGTGCAGCAACGGAGTAAGTATTTCTGGCAAAAACCCCAAAAAAATGTGACAAGGCAGCCGCGGCCGGGTCACACGGCCCGGACATCGCCGTCTCTAGAATTGAAGCTTGAAGCCCAGAAGGTACATAACTCTAGAGATCTTGAGAGCTCAGGCACTCAGGAAGAATTCGCTCAACTACCAATTAGAGCAAAATAACACGTAGAACGTAGATCGGAATGTTAATTAAAAACCACTTCTTTCGCAGTATCTACCCCCAGGCCATGCACACAAGCCCGTATCTCGTCGCGGTAAACTTCGGAATCCCAGTAGGGTGTCGTCTGAGGCGCTAAGGCTAAGTAAAATTCGTTTACCAAGAGAAGACGTATACGAACGTTGATGGGTTGAACCATTATGTTGTTGTCCGCGACTCCAGAGACAACCAATATTTGCTCAAGATCGGTTTCGTCTAACAATGGAAACTCTTGATCACGACCATCTGCAACCAAAGTCCTTAGTAGCAAAAGTAAGATTGAAGTCAATCAGTTTACCCTTTTCGTCATCGGGAAATCCGGCGAGCGAATGTTCCGGGTGGGAGAAGCATGCATATCTGTTCTTGTCAAGGAGTGGTACACAGGTCGAAAGCGGAAACCAATCATAAGTTTCCTGGAATTCAAAGTTCAAAATAAACCAGACAGTAGTGCAAATAATTGGAGTCTCACTGGGTCAGCCAAGTAAGATGGTGAGTATTCTCCTTTGTAGCGCATTTTCTGGCAGGAATGAATGTAGAAACCTGGGAATTGATATAAACAAATCTGAAGCGGAGGTTTCATGAACAAAGTTCACCCATGTATAGGAAGTCCATCTGCGGCGCACCAGCCTCGTGCATTTCGCAAATAAGGGAGATTTCACGTAAGGCACTTAACTATATAGCTTATTCAGTAAGTCAGGCGTCCTTCCACTTGGGGGTTCAATGATCACCTTTCCGAGTGAAAATTCCTCATAGACTACGTCGTACACGAAGTAGACGCTTGAGACACAATGAGGAAGGATGTCAACAACACCCATCGCAATGAGTTGCCCATCGAGCCTATACAGATGGTGGTACGACCCGTATTTTCGTGGGAGATGGGAAGGCGGGACAGTGGCATACGGTATCCGTTCGTCCTTTCATGCGTTCAAAGGAATGGATTAACTGGTCGTAACGAAACGGCGCACCAGGAGTGGCGAGTCCACTAAGAACCTCTTGAAACCTGACGGCGTCCAGGCGTCGTGATGTACATTGGTCTGATACTTCTCAAACAAAGCATATTTCTCCTCCGTAAACGAGGAAGGCTCTAGCGTCGTCTAAGGTCGTGAAGAAGTAACCCATTTCGCTGCTTCCTACGAAATACCCACCTCGAATTTGTGGAACGGAGTCATCGATCTGTCAGTGCACCCTGTTTCCGAGGCATGGATGAAATCACAGAGAGAAAAGGGAGGCATTTTCACGGGTTTCTTCTTGGCTCTTGGAGAAAATCAGCTTAGAGGAGTACACAAGGTGAGTAACATACATTTCTGTCTCAGTGTCCATATGTTCGTTGTTTTTGCCCGCAATCACGAATCGATTCCATCTAATTTGCCTAAGAATGATGTAACCGGGAAGCATATTGCATACCGACCGATTGACTAGCTTCCTTTGGCTTCTTGACGCCTTGAACGCCACCGCGTCTAACCTGAGAGGCCTGCGTTCATCAAAGCGCTCGTACACGAAGCTAGAAAGAAAGTAGAACGCAACTTGATGGTATATTGTGGGCAACAGGAAAGCTTCAAGTCTGGTTTATAGCAATATGACCCTGAAATTGTTCCAACTTAGAAGAGCTGCACGCGACAGAAGATGTGGTTCGACGCACCGGATCGGCGCCATCCGCGGTCTATCATCCTTTGATAAACCTATGCGAGGCTAAGCATCGGCCTGGCTTTCCTGCGCTGCATACATACGTCGCACGACAGTCTTATAGCAGATAAGCTTGCAGTGTGATGGCTTGACTCATCATCGCTTCTTCGGCCTGGTGGAGAACAGTAACCACATGTTGAGGAAGAAGGACCAGAAGGTATTCCGATAGATTTCACAGACATCAAAGCTCAGACTGGTCTGGGGCTTACTTTTAGAAGCTGTGAGTTGTGGTGGAAGATGTAGAGGTGCAGCGCAGAATTCGATGACCACAGTGAACCCGTGCGAACTTCAACTGATCGACAAACTTCGATTTCATCAGAGTTTATTGTTCTGGCTGATTTTCTCTCGTCGCCTCCAAGTTATACTGCACATTCTTCCGGTACTTCGTCGCTAAATCTGCCGCTGTCTTAACGTACGCGTTGGCGCGCAGGATCTCCTAAATTCAAGTTCAGAATACTTGCACCAGGAATGGGTGGGTTCTGATCATGTACCTCCATACAATGATTAAGCTCAAGCACCATCTCCGTACATTTCGACTGTAAATTTCTCAGCCTAACCGAAATGTATCATATGATCCACTCACAGTGTTTTTGAGGATACGTTCGAGCAGAATAGCCTGCCGTTCTGCGTGTGGATTCTCCATGAAAGCAGATGATGTCAACAGTCACGCAACGCGTACCATCACGCTATTAATATTGATATTGATATTGATATCACCCCTATACGCGGTGGATTGAGATTCGGATATCGATCATGGTATAGATGTACAATGGATCATGGGAGTATGGGAGTATACAGACAAGGAAACGTGCGCAGTATGCATGGTAATGTAGAGATGCAAAGGAGAAAGCTCGAAAAATATCCACACAGTGGGGTCTAACCCCACCCATCCCAACGACCAAACCTCCGGAACTCTTGAAGCACGCATTCTCTGCTCTCTTTCCCTTCCTTCTCTCGCTCTCTCTCCTTACCTTTATCACGACCTAGAACAGATGACCCACTTGATGTCCGGGGTCGTGCCATCGATCCCATCCGAGGTGGTGAACCCGATATAGGTATGGAAGTGGAGGTCGAAGAGGCCGATGAGGAAGAGTTCCCTTGGTTCGGTAACGACAGCCGATACCAGCCACCAGTATATGTCAAGGCAATGAGCTGATACTCTGTGATGTTGCCCTGCCCCGAATCGTTTCCTGGAGCTGTCTCAATCCACCCAACGACACAGCGTTCTTCATCTGGGACATCGGCCGTGGGTGAACGTGACGAGGGGGCTGAAAGGGTTATGTGCGATGATTGCACGGGTATTCGATATTGAGCATACGACCATTCAGAGTCAAAGTATTTGGGTAGAGGCAGAAACGGGGTCAACGGTGAAAAAGTAGATTGTCGATTCCTGATTTCAGTGGTCAAAACCAATGGAATGACGATGCATAAGGAAAACCTTACGATGTTCCAGAGGCAGCGAGGGTAAAGACATGTACGGTGCCTTTATCACTCCAGACACAGAGCTCTCTCTCATCAGGTCGGAAGGCGACGCCGTATATATCTGCCTTATCAGTGCCTCTCCGGAATTCCCGCACAAGCTTCCCAGTCAAGGCATCCCAGACCCTCACCAGCGTTCCTCTGGACGACGTAGTGGCAAGTAAGCGACCCGAAGAAGGCACAGACAATGTGGTCAGTGCAGTTGTATGGGCGGCGATGATCGAAACGGGGTGCTTGGTAGGGGGCTTTGGAGGTTTCCGGGGTAGAGAAAAGGGCGGAGGCCCTGTTGGGGCAGGAGGTGCGCAAGGGGGAAGATGTACCAGCTGTACATGACCAAGCTGCCGACCAGCGATCGCCAAGAGAGTCGAGCTTGCAGCGGTTGCCATCGCAAGTAAACCTAACGAAGGTGAACATGATTACCCTGTTCTCATGCTTGAAAAGACAGCATGAACGTAAATAGGATATTGGTCTCACCATTGGGATTATCGCAGGTATCCCATTCCCCGTGTCTTGTCACCTGTTCCCCGATCTGAAATACGATAACTCTACGTCGCAGTGCAACGGCAAGCCAACCCCGCCGGCAGGCAAGACCTCGGACCCGCTCTCTAAACTCTAGTTCCACAACTTCAGTGCCGAGGGCATCGTCCCAGAAGACTACTTTGTTCGGAGGGTAGAGGGGACTTCGACCGCCACCAACGAGGAAGATAAGATTGGACGTATGCAACGGAACGACTGAAGTTAATGTCCCTCCTGAGAGTTCTAGAGCCTATATCTCAGTATTCCGTTTACTTAGATGCGTAGTGCATTGCAATACCGCGTTTCCGAAGGAGTTTCAATGGACAGCTCTGATAGACTGCAAATCCAGCTGGAGTCGAAGTGGTGAAAATTTGACAATCGGGATCGAACCGGGCGTCGAAGATGTGAACGGGGCTTGTTGCAGTGATAGAGTGGCGTCCGAGATTCATGAGCAAGGCGGAAGAGAGGAAGACAACAGGTCATGGCTATTTGTCCCGATTGGTTGCCCTCTGTTGCCGCAACGTGTAAATCTAAATCTAATGGTATACAATTTTTGTACAATTGATCAACTACTTGAACCTGTTCAATACAAGGGGTACAGAAAACCAAGGCTACGGGATGTGGGAGCGAAGATGTATAGAAATCAGCATGTAGATCTGAACCAGTGCTAAATACAAGTCCAGGATCCAACTTGGATCATCCTTCCGAATCGTGTGAGGTATTTAGGATAACCCCCAGATCACACTGGTCGGCGTGGCGTTGTATTGTTAGTAATGTTAGTGGGATTCCAAGTCTTTGGTGGACGCAGGTCGATGTGCGCAAGCTGTTGTCGTGCAGCTTTGAATTCGAGCTCCTCCGCTTGATTCTGAGCGAGGAGCGCCGCGCGGGCCTCCGCCTGTCTTTGAAGCTCTGCTTCGGATTCGTCAGACAGGTAGTCTGTGAACCCTCCATCAGAAGTTACAGTGCTATCGGTCACAGAACCGGTCCCATCGCTGCTGCCACTACTGCTCGAGGCGCTGGAGAGTCCGTCCTTCTTCGAAGATCGGGGGATGACAAACGAAGCTGGACCCTCAGCTGGACGAACGGGCGGGGGGGGAGGGGATCCTTTTGAAGGAGTTGTGTTGGAGTTCGAGACGGAGGAACGATGGCGTACAGACGCCTGGTTGACAGGAGATCGACCATCGGCAACGACTTTAGACACCGAAACAGAAGTAGAAGCGGGGGTGACTGAGGGGCCCTTGAAAGCAGAACTGTTGCGTCGCAGGGAGACGGACGGCTCCAGGTCAACATTCTTCCACTTTGGAGAAGAATGCAAAGAATGTGGCCCCTCGACATGTCTCTCCGCACTTTGCAGGCGTTGGTTGTGGAGTTGCTCCATCGTAGACGCCGTTGGAACAGAAGTGGATACGGCAGTTGTACTGGAGCTGCGAGAGAGATTGCTTCCGAGAGCCGAATAGATCTGCTTTGGGCTGCCATTCCGTGGCTTGCCGGTGATCGAAGATGACGTCCTCCCGGTCAGAGACGTTGACCTCGAAGGGCTAGAACTATTGCTTGATTTGCGATCATTAGGCGGAATGTTGGCCTTCAGGCTACTGGGCCGCCCGACGCCCCCAGCTGCGGGGATAGGGCTTCCCCTGGTTCCAAGGCTCTCCAAGGCTGCCTTTATTTCAGGGGGTATGGGGACCTGGTGCACAATGCTAACAGATCTCCAATCTGCAGCCTGGATCAGCTTGTATTCGGCGGATGTAGGTGGTCTGCAGCAACCAGGCCAGCCAGGATTAAAGAATCCGGCTTGCTTGGGTGGGGGACTGGTACGAGCCCACTGTGCGAGGCTATGGGTTGGAACGGAACAGATTGTGTAAAAGGCTGTGAATGACTAACTTTGCAGTACCCACAGCTATTGAAAGAGTCCACTAGCTCGAGAAATTAAGCATGTTCTCCCAAGCAATCGAGTGGTTTTCTGGTTACCTTCTGCATTCTTGAGATATGAAACGTCTATTCGCGGATGGAGCGTACGATTACGACAAATATCTCGCAGATGGGGACACCTGCATAGGAAGGGGGATGAATGGGCGCCTGGTTAGTGTGGCGGTGGTGTCGACTAACCTTGCATGGGGAAAGACCTTGCACATCGGACACACATTGACCACCTGATCGATAGAGCCATGGGCGTAGCACATTTAGAGGTGTATACGAGATGGAAGAGAGTATAATACGCAGGGGAACAGAAAGAAGGGGCGGTATCAGTGTGTTTGTAGTTGAGAAAGGCCTTTTAGAGAATGAGCATGTGGTTCCCTGCCTGTGTTGGTGATCGGTCGGCTGTGATGAGGCATGACTTTACCAGAGGGACTGGGGGGACTATCTGTTGGACCGCAGACGATGTGAAGTCAATGTGAAGTTCTTATACGCTAATGGCTAACACAGACTGCTCCTCATGCCCAACAACGGCCACGCTGCAAGGTCCAGCTCGCCTAAGATGGCAACTGATGCCTCTCTGGGCAGAGATGCTCAGGCATTATAGAACTCTAATGCCTGTACAGCCTTCGGGATCTTACACATGTCCCCGATGAGGTGATTGTCTTCTCCACTTCCTTCCCTCCAGCATGGGCAAATCTCAAAGCAAACTCTCGCCTGAGCAGCTCACTGACCTCCAGAAGAATACTTACTGTCTGTCTACTCCCTGCGCCTCACTCAGTCTCGTTACTGACCGCCCTCTTCCCCAGTCGATAAGAAAGAGCTTCAACAATGGTTCGTCTCCTTTAATCGCGAGTCGCAGCGTCTCACTCTCATCCCAGGTACAAAGGTTTCCGCAAGGACTGTCCATCGGGTCACCTCGACAAGGAGGAGTTCAGCAGGATCTACAAGCAGTTCTTCCCCTTCGGCGATCCTGGAGACTTCGCCGATTATGTCTTCAACGTCTTCGACGAAAACAAGAACGGCACTATCGACTTTAAAGAGTTCATATGTGCCCTCAGCGTCACTAGTCGTGGCCGATTAGAGGAAAAGCTTAAGTGTTCGTCATTCTTAACTACAAGCACTTTCACCTCCGCTCAATTTCTCGATCATTTACTCAGGGGCGTTCCAGCTATATGATATTGACAAGGACGGGACGATCACATACGATGAGATGCTGCAGATCGTACAGTCGATATACAAGATGACAGGCGAGATGGTAAAGCTACCGTCAGATGAAGACACGCCCGAGAAGGTCAGTCCAGTCCTGGGCGCTACTTCGACTCTACTCATGAATTCTCGTATCCAGCGTGTAGACAAGATCTTCCGTAACATGGATAGGGACAAGGATGCAAAGCTGACCTACGAGGAGTTTGTTGAAGGTAGCAAGCAAGATCCGACGATCGTTCAGGTGGGTAGCTTGGAAACATGAAGTAGCCCCAGGCGCTAATTCCTTGCTAGGCATTATCTTTATATGATGGCCTAGTGTAATCATGAATACTCCAACATTCGTCTGCTGGCTGCTTGAGGCTCCAATGTGCCCAGGCATCGTTCACATCCCACTAGTTATACCTTCTCATCTCTCCATCCGTCCCTCGTCATCACACAAAGAGGGATGTTGGCGGCATCTGGTTTACCTACCTGTAAACGACCTACCAACACATTACCATTTATGTATGTATAGTTAGTGCACCTTTGCTGAATGTTCGCAACCATTTGGCAGACATCAAAGTCGAAATAGATATCGTCTATTGAGCAACTGGCAATTTTCCGTATTTGCGCAGTACTCTGTCTTCTACATCTACACCAACCCAGGTGTACAGACCTTCAGAGAATTCAAGATTATCCCGCTCTGCTTTGAATAATTTGTTGAAGTCCTGTGGGGCCCCAGGCGCGGCCATTCCAGCGCTCGCAAACGGAGACGCGGTCATGTCGCGTGAAGAATCGGCGGCTATGGGGGTTTATGGTCAAAACGAGAACAGGGCGCGAGATTTAAATTGCTTACAGTTATCTCCGCCAAGGATGAGACGGTAAAGGCCATTCAGACCGAAGAAGTTGAGGAAATACCACGACAGGGAGGACACCCATCGTACATCCATGTCAGGGGTTTCGATACCACGCTGTAGCATGGACTTGAACCCAAGAGTCAAAGGGAATGGCAGCTTGACTAGTGGATACATCTGAGTCTTTTAAACGCAGTTATTGAACGAGATATACGCACTAAGCACGAAGCCTTGGAAGAAGAAATTAATCCAGCCCATGATAATCATCTGTGGCACCATCATCACCATCTGAGTCTTCATGCCTGCCATCATACCGTCCATGGCGGCAGGGTCCATTGGGTTAGGTGGTGTTACGGGAGCATCACCTTTCGGTGGCCCATCTTTGAGATAGGTTCCAGCTGCAAATGCTTGAGAGAGATATCGAGAGATGGATGTGTAGAAAAACGGTGGAACAGGCGAATTGGGAGCTGTTGCGCGGAGTATTTGTGACCGCACGAGGGCTCGTCTGTATTCGAGGTCGGTTATGAAAACTTTGCAGCACGATTGGCACTCACTGCTCGCGAATTGCCTCTCGTGATTGTTTTTTGGGTGGAGTCTGCAGGAGGACTACAACATAATGTCGTAGGATTCCGACTAGGATCTAGCATTGGTAGTCGTTCGTCTGAGCATTGTCAAGACCTAGCATGACATGGTTTAGACACGTACCATTACCAGCGTGATCGGGAAAAGTACCCAGTCGCGAATTTGGGGGTCAAGATACAACGAAACCCTTTGTGATGCAAGTCAGTCTGGTATGCGGAGCATGCAGGAGGAAACGAGACACACGTAGAGCTTGACATGGCGGCCGAGAAGATGAGCTGATGTCCAAATTGGGACAAGACGCGACAGCTGCACAGCGCTGTGTCACTTGTCTTCTGTCCAACACATTGTCTCCCTGGTGGAACGCAATTTCTTCATCTACTACGACTCCATAATGAACAGTGCACCGACAGCGCTTTTTGAATCTTATGAGCAGGACTTCAAGCAGTTCATTGAAACAATTGGAAAAAAGCTTGACAACGAAGACAGTGATGAGCGGGGTGGTGAGTAGTCAAGTCCGCTGGCCCAAGAATCCCAAACCAACTCTTCGGCAGAAGAACGAAAGGCCACCCTGAGACGGGTGGACATGGAACTGGATGAAGCGGATGAAATGGTATGGCGCATTCCTCGCGTCTGGTACATTGTACTGCCAGATCTCACGAAATCTCATCTAGGTCTCACAAATGGAAATCGAAATCCAAGGGATACCCCAGTCTATCCGTGCAGAGTATCATACGCGCCTCCGGACAGCAAAGGCCGACTTGGCGCGGTACAAGAAACTTCTGAAGGAGCAGCGTGCCCAGGTCGCTCGTTCAGACCTGCTATCGTCGTCATCCCAACCCTTTACAACCTCTGACGATCCATATGGAACAAACAGTGATCGCGCACGGCTGTTAGCAGGCACGTCCCGCCTCGAAGATGGGACGAGACGACTGCAGGAGTCGCAACGCATTGCATTGGAGACTGAGAACCAGGGTGCTGACATCTTGATGAACCTACGGACACAACGAGAGCAGATAGAGAATTCACGAAACACAGTATGTATTCAGACCTATTGCTCACGGTGGTGCTGGCGCTAATGCTTAGGTCTAGTTGCAAACGGCAGATTCTTCGATAGATCGCGCTTCAAATACATTGAAGAAAATGATAAGACAGTACGCACTTCCCCCAGTTTCAGGGGCATTGCCAATCCTTCTTTCATAGATTTTTCTGACTCAAGTGTGTAGGATGTACAAGCAACGCGTCGTTACAGCCGCCATCATAGTCATCCTTGTCCTACTCATTGGCCTAATCGTTTGGAGCAAAGTTACCTGAATCTAGCCCTGGACATCATAATTCAATGAACAGGAGTTTCGAGACGTCTCATACGGTCTCTTTGTATCTATGCAGTACCTTATGGTAAGACAATAGATTGCCTCTGGATTGCTTTCAGTCACAGAAAATGCAGTACGTTGGAAATTCGGGACGAGCAACGTAAGAGCAAGCTGGTGTTATAAATACCGTATCTATTGTACAAGTAGTACCCGTAAGGTAGCTGACCAAATAAGTCTGCAAATGAGAATGTAGATGAAAGCGGATAGGAGTTACACTACATGGCATACGAGTACCCGCCACCACCACCACCCTCCTCGTCGAACCCGTGCCCTCTCCGAGACTGCTGATGCAGATTTCCGCCCTGAGGTGGGACAGGATCTCTTGAATAAGCGGCGTAAGGGTTTTCTGATGACTGTGAATTGGGCGCAGCATACCCAGGTAAAGAGCCCCTGGAGTATTCGGACGCATCATCGTAGGCTAGCCCACTCGCTGGAGACCGCGCCGAGTTTGGGGCAGCACGGCCCTCGTAAACGTCGTGCGGGTTGTACATATTACCACCGCCGCGGCCGCCGCCGGGTCCAGGGTGGCCGTGCGGTATGCCAGCAGATCTCGATCGCTCAACGGGAGATTGCTGGGAGAACGGAGCAGCTGCCGCAGCGAGATGGGCAGTGCTGTCATTATCGTCTTCGTACATTTGGTGGTTCTGGTATGCAGGGTCTTCATGGGTGAAAGAAGCTGATGATGATTGGAAGTGTGTGTGGGAGCCAGGAGGTTGGTGAGTGGAATATGGGTTGTAGGCGGGCATCGGTGGAGGGTAGTCTCCGGTCATGATGGAATTCTTGTCAGAGTTGTAATGGTAATAGTCTTGGGTATAAGTGCTCGGTGGTGGGGCACGAGTATTTATCGACATGTTGTCGTCGAAATCATCATTCACGGAGAGGTTCGGCAGCGTGGGTTGAGGAAGAGGTTTAGCAATCATTTCGCCTTTCTTGTTCTTCAGGTGGGAGAAATCACCCCGTGCCTCTTTCTGAGCAAGCTTAGCGGCGTCGGCGAGGCGCTGCTTCTGTCTGCGCTTGATAATAGCACTGATACGCTGAAGAATCAAGGATGAGCGGACTGTTAAGATCATGCAGCACCATACAAACTCACCTTATCGACTTTGTGACAGCAATATTCCTGGGAGGTTTTTTTTTTCGGAAAGAAAGTTAGTGTTGTTACAGATTAACTCGTGACGACAGTTCGAACCTTCAGATTGCCTTGAATCCGGAAAAGCAAAGGAACGTAGCAGATACCGGCAGCAATCAAAAGTAGTAAAGAGCCAGCAAAGATAAGGACGGTAAGAAATGTCGTCACGGTCAAAATCGAGGTCGACAAGTTCTTGTTATTAAGGAACCATTTGCCAATGTCCCACCAGTTCCCAGGGTTGTCCCGCTTCACGAGATAAATGGCGTAAAGGGTGAGGGCATTGATAGTCTGGCGTGGCGCGTCGGCCAGTAAAACTACCTTCCAACCTGGTAGCTTTAAGTACACTAAGAAGTAGGAGAATTGATGAATTACAAACTTTTGAAAGTGAAGAACACGAAGAAAGCAAAATCATCGCTAGTCTTGGTGGAGTTGCTTATATGATCAAAGAAGCAAAAGTGATCATAGGAGCCTGTGGAGATCTAAGTCGTTAATCTAGAGTGACAGAGAACAGTCCAGCTTACGGAGGGAGTAATAGTTATTGGCCATAATATTGGTGAAGGCGTATGAGATATCCCTGCTAGCAATGATCTTCTTCGTTTTTCTAGCCTCGTATGCCAACTGCAACCATCAGTATGAAAGAAATATGCCATAACACGTTTACATACCAGGAGGAAAGAGAAAATGATACAGCCAACAAACAGCCACCTGCCGGTCTGAAAGGGAATAAAGATGCATCCGTGGAAGTCTTTGCATTGGTTGAAAATTTCGTTCGACCAAGCTTGAGTGGATAACATGGTCACGGCTGAGAAGATATCAAGGATGTAGACCATAAAGGACTTGAGAACAATGATATACAGCCAAAGGTACCTGACCGATGATTAAGACAGAGACTTTACGTAGATGGCAATGGCGTACTTCATTCGCATGGTGAAACCATTGTCAGTGAATTCTCGCGTGTCGACGAAGTCAAACTACAAGACAGCATTGTTGTCAGCCAGGAATATTTGCGCTAGTGAAAGTGTTTACCTTGTGATCCGCGACAACTTCTCGTTTCCACTTGGAGTTTCCACCACACATGTTGGCAAATAGACTTGGAGGTAGGGGAATATCGGAGAGGGTTCAACGAGGGTTGGGACCAGAACCAGCCAGTCGCATAAAAAGTCGAAGGATGGTTTGCTGAAAGAGAGGGCAGCTAATGAACTAGCTAGTTGTAGGTGACGGCGAGGGCGAGGGCGACGAGAGGCAAATGGGCAAAGGAAGGCGGGGTACTCGACGGTGGTTGGGAGGAGTGGAGTGACCTTGTCTGCCAGACAACAAGATTGATTGATCGCCGTCGGCAAACCCCGACAATCTATTTCCTCTACTTACAGCAACAATGACCACAATCCAGAAAATAAAGGTCGGTGCTAACCCTTCTGTATTGTCTGTCCGTTGTTCCTTAATGGTGTCATAGGAAATTGAAGATGAGATGGTGCAACCCTTCATTGTCCCATATCGCTTACTTGCTAACCCTTGCTCAGGCCAAAAGTACAAGTTCTCCCAGAGATTGACATTAGTTACAGCCTGACCTCCCGCTTCTAGCCCAAAAAAATAAGGCTACGAGCTACCATCTTGGTCAGCTCAAAGCAAAAATTGCTAAGCTCAGGCGAGAGCTCATTTCACCGTCGACTGGAAGCGGTGGTGGCGGTGGCGGCCTGGGTTTCGATGTCGCCAGGTGAGCACCCTGCTATTCTCATCGTGCAACTGACCAATCAACACTTCACAGAACCGGCATAGCATCAGTTGGATTTGTTGGCTTCCCTTCAGTGGGGAAGGTCAGTTTCGCGGCCATGACACTTCGTCCTCTCTCTCACCAGTCAACCAGTCGACACTCATGTCCAAACTCACGGGAACACACTCTGAAACGTCTGAGATTGACTTCACCACGCTCACGACAGTTCCGGGTACTCTCAAAGTACATGGTGCGCCCATCCAGATTCTAGATCTTCGTAAGTTACCTCTGGAAGATCCTTATAAAACTCGCTGAATGACATATATCAGCTGGTATCATTGAGGGCGCTAATGACGGTCGAGGTAGAGGTCGCCAAGGTATGTTCCTCTCTTCCTCAACTTAAGATCCACGTCATTCTTCAATGTTGTACACAGTAATTGCGGGTATGGACGCCCCCACCCTTCGGCCGCATCCACAAACTAAAATCGACACTTTTCCCCAGTCGCTCGCACGTGCAACCTCATTTTCATCATCCTCGACGTTCTCAAGCCGCTTGGAGACAAGAAGATCATCGAATCTGAGCTAGAAGGATTTGGGATCAGATTGAATAAAAAACCACCAGCCATCCTTGTACGGAAAAAAGACAAGGGTGGAATTGCGATCACCAACACAGTCCCGCTGACAAACATCGACCATGATGAAATCAAGGCCGTTCTGAGCGAATACAAAATAAACAACGCCGATGTTGCTATTCGGGAACCCAACGCCACGGCAGATGATTTGGTGGATGTGGTAGAAGGAAATAGGTGAGTAGGACTCTCTTTTGAAGAGAAGTCTACTCAATGTCTTATCTAGGGTGTATATCCCAGCACTATATGTGAGTTGTTGTATCTGACGCTGATATATTTATGACTGATTTGTTCAAAAAGGTCCTGAACAAGGTATAAAGTTGTGCTATGGACAATTCATCCCCTGAACATCATCTTTAGATCGATGCGATTTCAATAGAGGAACTCGATCTCCTGTAAGTCTCCCTTTTCTAAAACCCATTTTCACGTTAATGACCGTTGTTGCAGGTATAAAATTCCTATGTCTGTTCCGATATCGTCGCGTGAATGGCTTAATGTCGACGAACTGATTGACAAAATGTGGGAAACACTGGACCTTGTCCGTGTTTATACGAAACCTCGAGGTCAAGCTCCAGATTACTCGCAGCCAGTCGTGCTTCGGCGGGGTAAATGTACCGTCGAGGATTTCTGTAGCAGCATTCATAAGGAGATAGCAAAACAGATGAAATAGTAAGTTCTTCAACCGAAGTACATATTTACCCCGTTGACATCTTCCAGTGCTGTTGTCTGGGGTGCTAGTGCCAAACATTCACGTGGACAAAAAGTCGGCCTGGACCACATCTTGGACGATGAAGATGGTACGCAAACCCTTTCTCTGTCTTCCGCATTTGACCAATTGGTTCCCCGCGCAGTCGTTCACATTGCCAAGAAATAATGTGTATTCAGTGTCAACTCAATAACAGTAACATGTAACTGTATATCCGCACAATACCCTTGTGTCAAAATCGTAGCTACCCAAGGCCACTCAGCTGGCCCTGATATGTCGTCTCCTCGTGTAGGTAAATGAACATCAATCTCAAGAACCCCCATACCAGTCCGATTGCACAATAGACACTCGTCAACATGAGAGGCAAGAACTCCATTGCCGCTAAGCGGGATCCGTCCGTCCTCCGTGTGCCATCAGGATCGGGACATGAGAACTCGCCAGATGGTATGCATACGTCCTTGACCCGCTGGCGTTCCACCAATACGGGGAGAAGGCTCACGAAGGCGAGGAGCAAAGGGAAGCCTGCCAGGTAAGATTTCTCGAACCCGTCCAGGACCACATAAGGCAGCGATTTAGGAAATCTAAGTGAATATAGTGAATAAGTAGGCGTAGAGAGGAGATTACGCTTGTAAAAAGCTTGACTTACTCATAGACACGGCGAGACAATAGTGCATAGACAAACAAAGTCCAAAGAATCGAATACACAACTTTAACGATTGACTCTGCAATCCAGAGCGGTCAGATAAAAACCGACAAGTAACGTGGGACATACCTCCCGGAGTGAAAATGAGCGGGAAAAGGGAAAAGACCCCAGCAACACTAGCAATTATGAACGTCCTGAAATAGGCGTGTCTCTCTGCAGCGAGTAGACTTGGGGAAGATATAAGCGGAGAACACAACAGAGTATGATGTCAGTATATTCACCTCAAAGGTACCAAAACCAGCAAGACTGCCTTCTCGTGGACGTGCCAACCAAATAGGAAAGAAGTGTATCCACAAAGTGTTAGAGCAGTCAAAAAGGATTTGTACGTTGGAGTACGCCAAAGTTTGAAGAGCCATATCTGATCAAATGTTTGAGCAATGACTCGCTACTTGGCCAACAGTACCTACAGATTGAAATAGGATCGTGATGATGAAGGTATGGATAGGCTTGATGCTCGGTAGAACAGCGAATACCGTGTCGCCTACGAGTCCTCGAGATGTCGAAGCCACTCCGGAGGGGTTGATAACGACGTCAGCACCGGTACGCTTCACGTCTGTGACGATTTGTTATACGGACTTCGGCAAAACATATTGGACTTACATCGAAGCAGCACTCGGTCAACGGTGGTGACCAACGCCCATGCATTTGGAGCCCAGTATGCATGGTTGAGGCCTCTCGTGAAAGGAAAGAGACGAGAAAGTAGCTGCGGAATCTGGCCCATGACAATGAATGGTCCTAAAGATACCACAAACACTGCTATGACCGCGTTGGCTAGAGACAGGAAATTCTTTATGTGCAGTTGCCCAGACGGCAGGATGCAGAAAGAGCGAAGCAGGTAAATAAAATAAGCGGGCTGAAAATAGAAATTCAGTGGGTAGCAGTATGAGGATTACAAGTCACAGTACCGCTAGATACATGTAAATATGCTTGAAGTTCAATAACACAGCAAAAAGTATGCCGCATCCAAGTTTGTTTCCCTTAGAACAAGAAGTAAGATGACCTTCGCATTTTGCAGGAGCGAACAAGGTTACATTACGAGCCATAAGAATTGACCACAGAAGAATCCCGAACATAAATCCATTGTACTGAAAGTGCATGTGGTCAACGATGAGAAATCCCGGGTGGAGGAAGAGCGAGGTAGATATTATCCGCTGGGTTGGCGGATCTACGGCGCCACGGATAAATCTAGGTGAGGCCCATTCAATAGAAGCGACTGGTATGGAGCATACTGGAATGTACCTGAGGAGAACCGCTGCAAGGACCAACTCCGTAAGAATGACAGTCGTCCGCTGGTATGCGATAACAGACCAGCTATCATAGTTCAGGTTGTTGAGATCCACAATCTTCGGATCGATCAAGGCGGCAGGGATAGACAGAAGTTTTTCGAAATAGGCGAAGAATGGCGGATAGTCGAGGGCTGGGGGACATGACTTAAACTCAAACGGAGACGTAGAAGCGGACAATCCTCACTCCATTCTGATGTTGTCTGGCAAGAAATACATAATTTTTTTTATTGGAGGTTATACGCACACTCACGTCGTAATACCAATTGGTTATTGGAAGGGAATAGGTGATGGCAAGCCAATTTCTATGAACCTCAAAATCCGTCGATCGGCTGGCACAGGAATCAACACCTTTGCAACCACATGCATCGTCATTGTCAGCGACTCACTATGAAGGATATAGCAAAAGTTTCAGAGACGTGGACAGCACCAGAAGATCCCATTCTGAGGTCTCCACACCCAAATAAAACCAGGAACGCGGTTTGGAGTTCGCTTCGTCAAAGCGTGCTGGTGGGGGGCTCGGTAGCTTGGCTATTGAGGTTCTTCGAATTTGAGTTAAGGGTGAATCATCTTCGTCCATAATATTTAACTCGGAGTCGCTGCTTCGATGGGTGGTGGCGGTTGGAAAACAGAAGGACAGTGCGTCCACACGTGATACTTTCAATTCTCAATTGAACTTAAGTCTTAAAGAGTCCGTCACGACGCTGGTTTTGCTCTCCACCCACGATGAGTGAACAAGTCGCCATTGGAAAAGCGACAGAGGTCGTTGCCGCGAGGCAAGTATTTACGTTCTTTACTCTTCTTACGCTCCCAATATTTTTTTCTAGGAGCGTTCTCATCAAACTCGTGATGTTCAGCATCTCCCTTGGTCTTGTCCCCATCTCGACTTACTTCGCGTCTCAGAAGTATCTTTGGAACGGTGTGGATTTCTCACTTATCTCCATGCCATAAACCTTATCTGTTCCATATATCAGGGAACTCCACATACGCCGCTATCACAGCCGTGGTTTCAGCCAATGTCGTTCTTGTCGCATATATCATATCTTCCGTGTTAGAGGACAGATCAAGCGCTCCCAATGCGTCGATGAAGCCTCTAGAAATTAAGAAGCGTCAGTGAAGTTATATGTACAACATAGGTCCATGCTATCCTCGATGTCAGGTATGCGTGTATGATTCGTCCTAGCTATCCGTCTCTAACGCGTGACAAGATCTACACCTCGCAGGGCAAGACGTGTGTGGTCACCTTATGCCTTTGTTGCTGGTGCGAGAATGGGGTGCATTCTAGCTGCCTGCTCTTGACGCCCAATGTGCTGAATTTACACCACCACGGGTATCATGCGTAAAACCCGAAAGAACAATGATATTAGTTCATTGCTGGTATCTGAACGGTATTCCCTATTTCTGACTATATAGCTTGATGCATACGGATCCCAATGTAATAATGATGCGTGATTTAAGCTTTGACTAGCAAAGTCTTAGTCTGGTTCGAAGAAGTGTGAGTATGGTTAGACTGCGTATGCCCATTGTACTGGTTGCTCATGCAAACGATTGGAAGTCTCGCCGCATCCTATGTGCCAATCAAGTAAGGACCAAGACGGGCATTGCGTGAGGGCTGCTTACAATGGACTCAGAGTCTGATGTGAGTTCTGAGATGTGCGTGCGCGCGTTTCCTGGTTGCATCGTCAGTAGCAAACAGATCAGCAGAGGCACTTGATGTGGCTCTGTGGCCAGGATACAGGTTTTCAAAGCGATGATCGCAGAGCTCAGATGTCAACTGTGCGGACCCTCGAGTTCTGCCAACGGTAGCAACCCTTGGGGGTTCCGGGAATTCCGAAGAGTTGGGGGGAGTCGGCAAGGGACTGTTAGGAGGACTGTAAGTCGGGGGGGAGATGGTATGAAGAGGTCTTCCTGGGAACCTGGGAGACTTCGAGGCCGACGATGTGTTTAGTGAGCGGGTTGGAGTTGGAGTTGGCAAGGGGGTGGACTCATTCGAACTGGAAGATGGAGGTAACCGGGCTAATTTTAGCATGGGTTGAAAAACGAGGGGTTGAGGCCGTTTCCGGACCTTCAGAGGAGGGGGTTGGGGAAAGGACGAAATAGCGTCGTACGATGAACACAAGTTGCCTGTATGTGTACCTTGTGGTTTGGTCTTTGGCTGAGAGGCTATTTCCTTGGTTAGAGGGTGATGGGGAGTAGAGCTTGCCGTGTGATGCAAATTCGGAGTATCTGAAAGGTCTTCCACAGCATGTGCCGTCCTAGGAGAGTCTGACAAAGGGGAAGACAGGAGTGTCATGGATTTTGAGGGACTCGAATGATAATATAACACCGTTCGACGCCTGTCAGGAACACCTACTAGTCTCTCGTCGGTGGTGGGTGTTGCCTCGCGACTTTGGCGCTGTTCAAGAACGTCATGGGGCAGACTCATTTCAGGGCTCAAATAGTGCTTAAGATGTGAACTCTGGCTTGCCCTCCCTATACGGCGGAAAGCTGGGCGTGGAGGTGAGGTAGGGTGCGTCGAAGGTCTAATCTGTGGATCTGGAGCAAACTTTACGCGGGTAGGAGATCGTGTTATTGGCGAAGCAGGGTAAGAGAAGAGATTGGGAGAAGGTGGCCGAGGGGGACGATGAGGAGCAGCCCTCGCACGGAGAGACTGATTTGCGATGGTAGGGTTGTGCGGCGGGCCATGAGAAGAATGGAACAAAGAGCCATGTTTTCCTTGTAGCCTTGGTACAGTTTGAGCATGGATTGATCCCCAATTCTCGGATCCATTCACGAGTACCCTAACCTTATTCTTTGTCGTGTAGGAACAGTAAGTAACTGGTGCAAAGAATTCTGTCTTTGATAGGACAAACCTGAGATGTGGAATCAAACTCAAGAGACAATAACGAGCCTGCCTCGGCAATGCCAGATTTTAGAGGAGGAGAGGGAGGTGGAACCTCCAATACTATAGGTTCGGTGGCGGGCTGAGCTTTGGACGATGCGTTGTTATCTTTCTTTCTCCACGTTTTACGCAAAAATGATACCGGCTTCATGTTGAGTGAGAGATTAGTGTCGGATCGTCCTGAAATTTGAGAGGTGCCGAGACGATGGAACCTGGATGCCCCCCGAACCAGATCAGCGTTGAAGCAGTTATATATAGCAAGAACATACTGTAGTTTAAGTCATTTATACAGTGTATCCGCGCTATCGTAAGGTGCATGCTTGATCGAAATGAAAGTTAATCAAGAGATCTGTCTC
This sequence comes from Lyophyllum semitale, assembly GCA_018851285.1. Lineage (NCBI taxonomy): Eukaryota > Fungi > Basidiomycota > Agaricomycetes > Agaricales > Lyophyllaceae > Lyophyllum > Lyophyllum semitale. The sequence goes on along the minus strand of JABCKH010000001.1, from coordinate 122,389 downwards.
TCCTTCAATCTTAGAATTCGAACTCATGGCACCCCCTGGTTCTTAGCTGTTTTGAATGACAAGTGGTGGTGGCAGGGTGGAACTCGAAGGAAAGCAAAAGGAACTTCTTCCACGTTTGGCACTCGATCATATGTACCTTTCAAACAGTCACAGTCTGAATGTTTGCAGTATGTCTGCCCTAGCCTCCAGCAAATCCTTTCCGTGGCCTACTCGAGGGCTCCGCGATAGACCGGGTGACTTAACCCTATAACCTTTGCCCGTTGGTTTAGGACTGGATCCACTTTCCAGCCATACACGTTGGGACGGAAACCTAAGAAACTCTTCAGTCCATGTCATGGAAAATCATGATCAATGTTCCATACGAATGCCACTCATACTTTCGAAGAGGTGATCCGTGCTTGTCGAGCTTACCACTCAGTCAGCATTCTCTATGCCGAGTTTCCAGAATACCATAGCCCCAGGCACTGGCTTTACGATGCACACCTGGCACGCCACCATTTTTCGGCAAGTTCAGGGCGGGAACAGTCGATGCTTTTACAACCTGTCTCTTGTGCGGCCGTCGCAGACCATGCACCCACCAAGTCATATGTACTGCATCGAGTGAGTGGCTCTTGGATGTTCTTAATGTCTTTGGTGACCTCGTAGAAGTTAGAATGTGTGGCGAGTTACAAGCCAAAGTCAATGGGTGCTGGGGTCTAGCACACATCATGCTGAAGTCAAAGGATCAAACCTGTCGCAGGACGGTCTGGACCATATCGAAGAATCATCCAGAGTCGGCACAGGAGTTGTGTGTACTTTTGGGTGTACATATTGACATTCAGGATGACAATGTTGACCTATCCAACCACTCCGGCAGTAATGGACAGCTACACATTTTTTTCGTGGGTGCTGCCGTAAAATCAAAGATCCAATAAGCCCGGCTTCCACTATCATACGGAAGCTACTATGCTCCTATCCACGACAGACGTCGAACTTCAGGAACAACCACGGCTTTGAGTCAACTGTTGTTGGATGTCGGTCGGCTATGCGATCGGATGGGTCCATTGGCTGTCATTCATGCGCATGTATACGGGTTTCACTTTTGTCCTAAGGCTTTCGCTAAGTCTACTTCAATAAGGGTTCCATGACCATCGAGCCCCTCTGTTAAATAGGTTGATGACGTTCTCGCGACTCAGAGAAGATCATCAACAGAGACCGTCCTATGTAAATGCCCGTGGCCTTAGGTGTCGACATTCAAGGCATTTCGTCAGTTCCTTTCAAGATTCTCTGGTCAGTTAAGGATCTCATGGAAGCATCATGGAACATGTACTAACCTTGTTGCATACATTCAAGAGACGATGCACACGGACGGACCAAGAGAATTCCTATTGAGCCTCACAGGGCGCCTTTGTACTCGACAGGTTTACTTCGAGGTCATCGCCTGTCCTCGCACACAGCCAGACAAAATCTTAAGACTTTCCGTAACATTCCAAATACCGGACGGGGTGCCAGTCGGCAACCAGTCGGAGCCCATACTGAAATCTCTTTTAAGCCGTCTGCAAAATTGAAGATTTGGAAACTGCGGACTTGGTAGCCTTATAATTAGAGGAGATGCGGAGTGATTCCAGAGTAAATGTGGCCAGGAACAGCGTTGTGGAGAGGTTAGAGGAAATTTTCAGAGTAGAACTCTGGAGGATGGGTGAGGCTTCATTCACAGGTCGCGTTTGAAAACAGGGTCCTCAGGTACATTGATGACATGCTCGCTTATGGGTTCGACCGAGGTTCGACACAAAAATAAGTAAAATCATCGGCGTCACCAAACATCAAGGATAGTCATCGATTCATCAGCACTAGTTGGATAATACTTTTATTACAGATATACTGAACATGCAATGTGATGAGTTGGGTACTATCTCTCCTAATGATGACTACTGATAAGACTACTGATGACAAAATACAAGGTAAATGGTAATAACACGGTCTAGACGAGACAGGGAATAAATGATGTATGATCGACAGGTGCTGGATAGTATAATATAAATAAGATGTCAAAGAGGTTTAGAAGTCTTCGTCGAGAATACTGTTAGAAAGATGAGTTTCAACGGAGCCCAAAGAAAGGCAAGTGACGCACAATGTCGATGACGATGTCGAAGCCTCAGATGTCCCCGAGTGGTTGATACCAGCCTTGGAGTAGTCTGACACCCGCTTCTCGAAGAAATTGGTCTTGCCCTGGAGAGAAATCATATCCATGAAGTCGAAGGGGTTTGTCTTGTTGTACACCTTCTCGTTCCCGAGTGCCACCAGGAGACGATCAGCCACGAACTCGATGTACTGGCACATCAAATCAGAGTTCATGCCAATGAGCTTGACGGGCAAAGCATCTTCGGTCATGATAAATAAACCATCAGACATTAAGTAAAGTAAAGAAAAATACCTGTGAGGAACGCCTGCTCAATGGTGACAGCCTGTGTGATGATAGTCCTGATGGTGTCAGGATGAGGACGGCGCTTGAGATGGCTGAAGAGGAGGCAGGCGAAGTCGGTGTGCATCCCCTCGTCGCGACTGATAAGCTCATTGGAGAAGGTCAAGCCGGGCATCAGTCCGCGTTTTTTCATCCAGAAGATAGACGCGAAAGATCCCGAAAAGAAGATACCCTCGACGGCAGCAAAGGCGACTAAGCGTTCTCCGAAGGTGGAACGTTGGTCAGAGATCCACTTGAGGGCCCAGTCCGCCTTCTTCTTGATGCAAGGGATAGTCTCGATAGCGTCAAATAAGTATTCGCGTTCAGCAACATCCTTGATGTAGGTGTCAATGAGGAGGGAGTAGGTCTCGGAGTGAATGTTTTCCATCATAATCTGGAAACCGTAGAAGCAGCGAGCTTCGGCTACCTGGACTTCGTTCGAGAAGCGTTCAATGAGATTCTCGTTGACGATTCCATCCGAAGCGGCGAAGAAGGCGAGGACGTGTGAGATGAAATGGCGTTCGTTGTCGTTGAGGCGGTTATTCCAGTCATGAAGGTCTTTCGAGAGGTCCATCTCCTCGGCTGTCCAGAACGAAGCCTCCGCCTTTTTGTACATCTGCCAGATCTGGGGGCGCGTCAATAAGGTTGTATTGTCAATAACGGAATACACACACCTCGGGGTACTGAATGGGAAACAGGACGAAGCGACGTCTTGTGTCCTTGAGGAGAGGTTCCTCGCCTGTGGGATGATTAGAAAAATGACATTAAATAGATACGACCACGTACTCTCAGGTAGCTCGATATCTCCAACAAACTTCTTCCTCATCTCCTCGAGCTCATGTTCAGAGGTGAAAGACTCCTCGTCATCATCCAGAAGTGACTCGGGAGACTTGGATAGCCGAGTGTCATCGATAATGTCGTGGGTGGCAGACTTCGCTGAAGGCTTAGCAGGAGTGTCGAAGCTGAAGGCAGCTAACGACTCCGCAGCCTAGTTGGGGAGACATAATAAGTTGGTTGTCACGCGTCGCGACATGAGGAAATCATCGTACCTTTTTACTGGGGGTGGGTTCAGGGGTAGAGGCACGGAGCGAAGCGCGGAGGGCAATCGTGGAAGTCATCGAGGAAGAAAGGTGCAAAAATACAGAGAGATAGCGGTGGCAGAGATGGAGGCACCGGTGTACGGACCCTGGTTTTTGTAACAAAACACACGTATGGTTGTATTTGGCAACTTCAACGATCAATTAAGTAACGACGTGACCGTGATGTTTGTATGTATTGGCGCGTCATCTTTCCACTACGTCTTGCACGTGATTATCACACATCGTTCTGACTCAGACTGGAATTTTTTTTGCCTCTGCCCCAAGCTCTTCGCAGCTGTGCTGCCCTCCCACACCCTCTTTTCGTTCTGAGATATTTAATGACACTGGAATTCGAAGAGGTCACCTTCGGCTTGCAGTGTTGGTAGCTGGTACTGAGTTGTTTACAGGTAACTCGATCGTTGATAGTATGTCAATATACGCGAAGCAAATAGGACCACTATCACCGTCTCCGGATGAGCTGCGTAGGCGCTTCGTCGGAGACATTGCTTTACCTGAACGCACGTTCTATCCTTCGATTGTAAACTACTCGAAATGACGGTTCCTCAATCAGACGACGAACCTCTGCTAAAAGAGTCCAAGCGCAGATTCGTCTTATTCCCCATACAGTACCCCGAGGTATGACATCGATTCTTTGCGTAGTCCTACAACTAATTTTCTTCCCAGATATGGCAGCTTTACAAGCAAGCGCAAGCATCTTTTTGGACTGCAGAAGAGATCGATCTTTCGCATGATCTTATGGACTGGAACAACAAACTCAACCCTAATGAGCGATATTTCATCTCGAATGTTCTTGCTTTTTTCGCTGCCTCCGACGGTATCGTCAATGAAAACCTCGTTGAACGGTTTTCCAACGAAGTCCAGGTGGCTGAGGCGCGTTGCTTCTATGGCTTTCAAATCATGATGGAAAACGTACACTCAGAGACATACTCCTTGCTCGTCGATACCTACATTAAAGACCCATCTGAGCGGAGTCGCCTCTTTGACGCCATCGAGACAATTCCATGTGTCAAGCGTAAGGCCGACTGGGCTCTTAGGTGGATATCAGACAAGCAGGCAACTTTTGGGGAACGACTCATTGCCTTTGCCGCTGTGGAAGGAATATTCTTCTCAGGATCGTTCGCTGCAATATTTTGGATCAAGAAACGTGGTTTCATGCCTGGCCTAACATTCTCGAACGAACTCATCAGCCGGGATGAAGGCCTTCACACGGACTTTGCGTGCTTGCTATTTACGCATCTCAAACGCAGGCCACATCCAAACACTATCCAGAGGATAATTGTCGAAGCCGTCAGAATCGAGCAAGAATTTTTGACAGGTATGATCGCTGTACACTTGACACTGGATAGGCCCTTATCTACACACGTGTTATAGATGCACTTCCGGTCGCACTCATCGGTATGAATGCGACACTCATGTGCCAGTACATTGAGTTTGTTGCCGACCGACTCTTGGTATCCCTCGGGAACGAAAAGTACTACGGCTCACCAAATCCCTTTGACTTCATGGACATGATCTCGATGCAAGGAAAGACCAATTTCTTCGAGAAGAGAGTCTCAGAATATTCCAAAGCTAACTTCAACATCTCGAACGAGAGCTCTATAACGTCCCAGAGGATTTTGTGAGTTTATTACATGTTCCCGCCAATTGAGTCGCTGATTTGCGAATCAGTACCCTTGATGAAGACTTCTGATCGAGCTTAAGTATAACCAAATAATCTTTATGCTGTATCAATAGTTCACCACCGTCATGGATATCACAATGTAATTCTAGAAGTAACTTCCCAGCTCATAATACATATACTTGTTTGTCAACGCTGCGACATGAACAACTAGCTGCTAAGTATTCCACCTTGCTCCACCCTCGGCCATATGATGCTTCGCCAGACATGGAGGTCGTTCGTCCAAGGCCTCCCACCTATCTTTCGACACGCAACACCATTACTCTACTGGTCACCAACAGTAGTGTTTGTCACGACTGTGCTATACGTTCCGGTGCATATAACAGGACGGAGTATGCAGGTACGCCCTTCCCGTGAATTGCTGCATCGGCCCCCCAAAGAGACCTAGTCAGCCTGCTCTTAACCCCAATTCATCACCATGGAGAGATATTGGTATCTTCGACCGTGTCTCCGTACGAGTTTCACGCAATTATCGAAAGGGTGACATTGTAGCAATACGGTGTGTATGCTTACTTCTCCCTGCAGAGTTGTCGACAGATCTGTCGTTATATGTAGCTCTCCGGATGACGGGAGGCATATGCTCGTCAAGAGGATTGTCGGGATGGAAGGAGACATAATAAGAACCCTTCCTCCCTATCCAGATCCCTTAGTCCATGTTCCACCAGGACATGTTTGGGTCGAAGGTTCTATCACTATTCTTCTCTCATAAAGCCGTGAATGACATTCTTCTCTAGGCGACGAACCTTTCTACAGTGACGACAGCAACCTGTTTGGGCCAGTATGTCATTTCCTAGCGTCATGTATCATATGTTCAAATCTTCCCCAGATTCCAGCGGCACTGATCGACTCCAAGCTCATAGGGATACTTTGGCCTCTCCCTCGCCTTGGCCGGCTTCCCAAATCAGACACTCCCCGCCAACATGAGGCAGCTTACCGTCACGCCATGGCAGCATTTGAAAAAGATAGGAGCCGATCGGCAAGAGTCTCTTTCAATGGTGTCGTGAAATATTAACATGGCTTGCTGCAGATATGCAGAGAGGGTCCTTTTATATCACTTTCCCTCTTGTTCCACGCCCAGTTGATAGCCTAAATATGTCGTATTGCCCTGGTGAGATGTGGCTGTGCAATCTGGTCAAAATTCCCCAGTCAACCTACAGCTGGGTCACTCCACGATACAGTACCCCCAAGTGCACATTTCTTTTTCTGATCTTTTTGTATCGTCGAGTGGCATGTCTCAAATCACCTCTCACCTTGAATTCCTCGTTGGCTGGTCACAGGACGCGACGGACAACGACAAACGCGTCCTTGAAGATTGGGAATCGTACGTCAAAACTCCCAACGTCGACATGAGCATAAATTCACAACTGAGTTGAAGCTTTCAAAAAACTCTTGAAGGTATCTGAGCGCATCCATTGTCCATCCACTGTCACTTATCCTGCGAAGATTCGCACAATGATCGGGATCCTTCATTCATCGAAGACCAAGACATCGAGCGCTGGCCTACTGTTCTGGGCCAGTACCGCTTCTCATATTCTGAGATGGGAGCATCGCACCAATCCGATACCAGCAGTTCGAACATTGTCACCCGGTTGCTCCAGTGTGTATTACTCCAGGTCGAAACTATCAATACCAACGTGCTTTTGCCTATGTCCCCCCAGAATGCCGAATGTTAGACCACTTCTAGACCCTTTACGTGCAACTCTTTCCTCGGATCGTGGGGGTGACGTTATTTCTGGGGAACTAGCTGAGATCGTTGGTTTCGATAATATTGACCTTGTAATGGACATACTCAAAGAGCGAACTTCGCTTGCGAAAGAGGTATGCGAAATTTTTCAATGTGCTACTCATGATCCTAATACAGCATAGCTCGAGCAACTTGGACTTCGGGAAAATTTCGGGCCAGCTCGTACAGGAGCTCTGGATGACTTGTCACCAGAGGAAGCACGTCGGCGGATGGAGAAGAATTTCCGAGAACACGCTGCACGACCCCTGTTTTCGGGTACTGCAGTACGTGCTAAAAGGCACTCTTGCCATTGTCCAATCCCTTACCTTTATCGTTATCAAATTTTAGCAACCAACTGCCGAAGTCCTTCCTCATGTCTATTCATCGACGCAAATTTCTCAGGGAAATGTCCTGTCGCAGTTCGGTAGCAAGTATATGCTGCCGATAGGCACTGTGCGTAATATGCATGAGGTAAATATTGACACTCCTCGAATATATGGGACGTCCATTGCTTAATCAGAGACTCTGACAGGAATTCGAAGAGGTGATCATTCCGCCTGCAAAGACCGTGCCGCCGAAAGCGTCAGAACGACTTATACTGGTTGAAGAATTAGACTCTCTTGCAAGAGACTGTTTTCCAGTGAAAATACCACTACTTTTGATACATGATCACTTTCTCAAACGTGCGATGAACATCACAGGGATACAAATCTCTTAACAGAATCCAATCAATCATTTACCCCGCTGCTTATGGCTCAAATGAGAATCTCCTCATCTGTGGTTCGTCTCCATCCCTTTGTCTTTGACACTCTACGGTGGCTGATTCGGCTATGTAATAGCCCCAACTGGCGCAGTAAGTATCCGTTCGCTCAACATAGTCTGCCTCGTTTGACTTCAGTATAGGGAAAAACAGATGTAGCCATGCTCACAATCCTCAGGGTGATCGACCAGCATCGCTCAAGTATGCCTGTAACCAAGAACAACGACGTCAAGGCTCATTTGCGGTCGACAATCAATCGTAACGCTTTTAAAATCATCTATGTGTATGTATACTCTCCTTTTTCACGTTCTCCCAGCAACTGAAATGTAAATGCGTTCAGCGCTCCAATGAAGGCTCTTGCCTCAGAAATAGTGCGGAAGCTCGGAAAAAGGTTGAGCTGGTTATCTATTCAAGTCCGGGAGTTGACTGGTGCGTTATGAAAGAAACTTGTGATGCAGAGATTGCGAACACTTATTATCAATCCAACCAGGTGATATGCAGATGACGAAAGCCGAAATAGCGCTGACGCAAATAATCGTTACAACTCCAGAGAAATGGGACGTCGTCACTAGGAAACCGACGGGTGAAGGGGAATTGGCATCTGTACGAACACCTATTTTTTCGTATCCGATTTCTGTGTAAGCTGACAGCGGCTTTGCTCAAGAGTTTGAAATTGCTCATCATCGACGAAATTCATCTTCTCAACGAAGAACGTGGGGCTGTTATCGAGACCATCGTGGCCAGAACCTTACGGCAGGCCAGTGTTTTCTGCGAGTGCCTTTATTGACTAGAATTAAACTGTTGGACTTGTAGGTTGAATCCAGTCAATCAATGATTCGAATTGTTGGCCTGAGTGCTACGCTTCCCAATTATATGGATGTCGCTGAATTTCTCAGGTAAGAGTCACAGCAAACCTGCCTTCCTATACCACTAATCTACGCATGACTAGCGTCTCGAAATACAAAGGTCTCTTCTACTTCGATTCTTCTTTCAGACCTGTTCCCCTCGAACAACACTTCCTTGGAATCAAAGGAAAGCCTGGAAGTGCTCAATCTCGGAAGAATCTGGATCGTGTTGTCTTCTTGAAGGTCTCTGAACTTGTCGCTCAAGGACATCAAGTGATGGTATTTGTTCATGCACGAAAAGAGACTGTGAAAAGTGCTCTGGCACTCCGGGAGGCAGCAATCCTTGAAGGGAATAATGATGATTTCAGTTGCGAGGACCACCCTCAGTGGAGTCTATTCAGGAGATCCATAGGAGAGAGCAGAAATAAGGAGATGAGGCAGCTTTTTGACAGTGGATTTGGTATACATCATGCGGGTATGCTGAGGTCAGACAGGAACATGATGGAGAGGATGTTTGAATCAAGAGCAATCAAGGTGCATTCGGTTAGACCTGATAGTGCCGTCATAGCTGAGATTTCATCCACCCACCCCAGGTGCTCTGCTGTACGGCAACTCTCGCGTGGGGGGTCAACCTCCCTGCCCATGCTGGTGGGAGACTCATGTTACTACCTCATGCGGACCCACAGCTGATGGTGGTTCAGTTATCATCAAGGGAACCCAAGTTTACGACAGTTCCAAAGGTGCCTTTGTCGACTTGTCGGTGCTAGATGTTCTTCAAGTCTTTGGACGAGCTGGACGCCCCGGTCTCGAGACTAGTGGTGAAGGCTACATTTGCACCACCGAGGACAAGCTTGCGCATTATCTCGATGCCGTGACATCACAGGTACGGCTTGCATAGATTTTGATTCACATATTGCTTATCATTCTTCTTCCCTAAGATCCCTATCGAATCGCAGTAAGTATATTGCTCGTGTCTATTCCAGGTGTGCATTCGATTGGAAGAATGACTGATTCAACCATACCAGGTTCCAAGGCGGTTTGATCGATTCTCTCAACGCCGAGATATCTCTGGGCACTGTTGCTAACACTCGAGATGCTGTGCGGTGGTTGGGCTATACCTATCTCTTCGTCAGAATGCGGAAGAACCCTTTCATATATGGTTGGCTGCCCTTTTTTATATATCTTAGACTCAACTTCTTACAAGGATAACAGGAATTTCGCGAGATGCGACGGGTGACGATCCCCAGCTGGGTAGCAAGAGACACGAGCTTGTTACGATTGCCGCCCAAAAGCTCGCAGACGCGCGTATGATAATGTTCGATCTTAACACAGGAACTTTCACCATCACTGATCTGGGTAGAATCGCGGCGAAATATTACATTCGTCATGCTTCGATCGAAATCTTCAACAAGGAATTCCGCCCAAGAATGTCGGAAGCGGATGTCCTTGGAATGCTAAGTATGAGTACTGAGGTAGGTTGCATTGCATTCTCAGTCTTCGGCGCCTGACGTGGATACCTGTCCAGTTTGACCAGATGCAAGTCCGTGAATCCGAAGGGAAAGAACTGGAGCAGCTTATGGAGCGTATACCGTGTGATGTGAAGGTACGATCCGAAACGATCTGTTTTATGTGGTTTCAGCTATACACATTACTTAGGGAGGCGCGGACACAAGCCAGGGTAAAATCAACATCCTGTTACAAGGAGCCATCTCAAGAGAGATGGTCGAGGACTTTGCTTTAGTTTCGGATATGGCCTACGCCATGCAAAACGGAGGCCGCATAGTTCGAGCCCTCCTCGAAATTGCTATCAGCAAGAAGTGGGCCAATGTTACAGCAGTTCTCATGGGCATAAGCAAAGCTATTGAAAAGCGGTTATGGCCATTCGACCAGCCTTTGAAGCAATTCGATCTGAGAGCCGACGTTTTCTATGGCTTACAAGAACGCGCAGATGAATGGTCTGTCGCACAACTCGCTGCTCTGGATGCTGCGGCATTAGGGAAACTCGTTCACTTGAACGAGCATCATGGACAGGCTATCCTCAACGCTGCGAAGCAATTTCCCGCTGTCCAAATTAGTTACGATTTGCGACCCCTCGGTTCCGATGTTCTCAAGATCGGTGTTCGCGTGAAGCGGGCGTTTACTTGGAGTGCTAAAGTCCACGGCACTGCGGAGCCTTTCTGGCTCTGGGTCGAGGACCACGAAGGCTTAGTCATTCTCCAGCTCGCCCATCTCATCTTCCGCCAGACAACGGACATATTGAACGCGGACTTCGTAATTTCAATCCCGAACGGTACACCCCCACCTTCTGTCACAATACGATATGTTTCCGACCGATGGATGGGCGCAGAGGATGAGATCCTCATTTCTCTGGAATCCTTGATCATGCCAGTGCCATCGACTTCTAATACGCCCTTACTTGATCTCCCTCTTCTATCAACATCAATAGTCAAGAATCCCATCCTGGGGAAGATGGTGTCCAGCCGACTGGATCATTTTAATGCTATCCAGACGCAGACCTACTGGAGCCTCATCAACACCAAATGTCATGCACTGCTCTCTGCACCCGTTGGCAGTGGTAAATCAACCATGGCTCACATACTTGTCTGGTGTGTATTCTCATTGGTCTTCTGAGCAATGACCAACCTTCCTATTTCTAGGATGACTACCTTGCAAGCCCGCGAAAACTGGGTGGTTGTAATTGCACCTAGAAGGAGTCTGGCGGCGGAGACGATCTCAGAACTCAGGGCCGCTTCAAAAAGCACCGGCATCTTCCTGGAGTACGCCAGTGGGCCTGACGCTTTGAATCAGCCAAAGGGAAGGGTGGTTCGTATCCTCACTGCTGCTCATTTACTTCACGTCATCTCCAAGAGAGACCCCACTACACCTCTCCTTGGTCTGGATATGGTCGTCTGTGAGAACCTGGAGCTGTTGGACTCGACCTACGAGCTTGCCATTTCACTCCTCCGACACGCTACACAGTCTTCTCCAACGCGATTCGTGGGATTCTCCGATTCACTCAATGACGCGTCCGACCTCGCGGACTGGCTTGACGTCGATCCTTCCGGACTACACAGTTTCCGTCCAAGGGATCGAGATCAATCCCTTATATTCTCCACACAAACATTCACAATACCGCAGTCTGCTGCCTTGTTCAAGGCCATGGCAAAGCCTGCACATGCAGCAATACAGGTCGCACCCGTCGGTGAATCTTCCCTGATATTCATACCATCTCGCGGCCAGTGCAAAACTATTGCACTTGAGCTTCTTACGCAGTGCGCATTAGAGATGGAAACGGAACACGGCTACCTCCCTCCCGAGACCCCTGCAGAATACTTGGAGGACTACCTTGTTCGACTCCAAGACCCCACCCTAATCGACTTCGTTTCGAAAGGCGTCGGATTCTTCCACGACGGCACACATAAATCTGATCGGAATCTCATGTTGGAGTTGTACGCGGAGGGTATTATCCGTGTGCTTGTTGTTCCCCGAGATTCCTGCTGGACACTACCTGTACGCGCGGCGGTGGTAGTAATTTTGGGGACCCAATACGTTCACGTCGAAGCCGAGGGTTCAAATCACCAGCTGCGCGACTACAGTTTGACAGACCTTGTCAGGATGCAGAGTCGGGCAGTGCGACATACAGGGACAGGTCACTTTTACCTGTTCTGTCAGGCGGAGGCGAAAGATACCTTCACTCGCTTCTTGAATGAGGGCCTTCCCCTCGAGTCCCATCTCCTGGAGACTGATGACCTGGCACGGTGGTACAACGTCCAGAAAGAACACGCTAGGATGTTGAAGGAACAGGACATTGTTGATGTGCTGTCTTTCACCTTCCTTGCACGGCGTATCGTTGGAAATCCCACGTATTACGACAGCACATCTACGTCTCGAGACGAGAACCTGTCTCGTATTGTCGACAAGGTGGTGGCCAAAGCCGGGGAATTGGTGTCGGCCTCAACTGCACTTAGGGTCAAATTGGTAGATAGCACTATCCACACATAACATCTATAATCTACAAGTTATAAACTTCTACATCGACCTCCGGTTAATTCACTTGAGATATTTCTTCAAACCTTTGAAACGCTCTGCCGCTTTTCTGAGCGTCTCCACGTCTTTGCAGAACGCAAAACGGCTATATGCCTCTCCGATGTTAGCATGTTCCTCACAATAAAACTAAACGGAACATCAGCCATGATCAATTGGAATGACGGAAATGACCTACCTCGCTGACAGGGATGGATGAGACGCCGATTTCCAGGGCAATGAACCAGCAAGCCCTACAAATAATCTAAATATCCAGACAGATTAAAAGGAGGCCAAAATTTTACCTGAAATCTCGACCTCGTCCAAGAACACTCTCTGGGAATGGATAATCCTCTGGGAAGTGGACGTTAGAAATGTCCTGGGCGAATTGTCAGAATGCCGTGCCACATGTGTGTTGTATTCATACCAATAGAACAAAGTAACTGCCTTCCGGCAAAGTGTATTTCAAACCCAGGCGGTCGAACGCCTCCGTTAGGATCGCGCGCCTTTCAGCGTATTGTTCACATTGGATTTCGAAGAACTTGCGCTCCTTTGCTTGCTCAAGTCCGGCAGCTGCCGCCTCCTGCAATGGGGAGTTGGTGCAGAATACGATGCGTGTTGTAGCAGCAAGTGTAGGCTGAATAATGGACCGGGGGCCGATGAGCCAACCTACACGCCATCCAGTAGCTGCGAAGGCCTCTGTAACACCAATTTACTCAAATTCAATCTTAAAAGCGTCTCCAATCACTTACTTCCAGCCGACCCAACAGTCACAGTCCGGTCCCACATACCAGGAAGATTAGCGAAACGCACATGTTCCTTGCCGTCGAAAACGAGACATTCATACTTTGGGAAGGGTTATCATTGTAACTAGACTCCGATGGTTGACTTCACACACCACTTCGTCAGACATTACTAACAAGTTGAACTCTTCCGCCAATGCTGCGATGGCCTCGAGCTCTACTCTCGTGAAAACTTTCCCTACAGGGTTGTGAGGTGTGTTGACGATTATCATCTTTGTCCGTGGCGTGATAGCGTGGCTTGATCGCATTTTGCTCCTTCAGTTGTCAAACTGAGGTAATCGGAAAGGACAACATACCGAAGCTCGTCAAAGTCAATTGTCCAGTCGTCGCTAGTCGCCTTCTCCCGTGCATTCGAGGGTGGGTGCAACGGAACATACACAGGCTTCCCGCCGTTGAATGTTACAGATGGGAGGTACTGGTCGAAGAAGGGCTCGAACATAATGACTTCATCCCCTTGCTCTAAAAAGGCTGTGAAGACAGAGTATTGTCCTAGACACCGCGATAAGTCTTTCGATGAGAAACTAATCACAAAGCGCCATACCCTCATTAGCTCCGCTCGTAACGAGAATTTCTGATTCGACATCCAATTCTCGATTAAAAGATGGATCGTAAAAGGCTTTGATAGCCTCCCGTAGACGAATTCGCCCTCTAGGATGAGAATAGTGGTTTGGAGCGACCTCTCTCAAAGCTTGTTCCGCCGCCTGTGTGACCCACTCCGGGGGTGCAAAATTCATGTAACCCTGACCAAGATTAATGCAATCCGCGGGTAAATTAGCAACGCTGGGATCGCAAGGATCAGACTTGGAATCTGCCAAAAGAATGAACTAATAACTTGAAGATGGACCAGACATCTTGCGCTAGAGCTCGACCTTCTTTCAACCGAGAAGAAAAGGGAATGAGATTGCTACGATCCTGCGTCGAGGTGGGCTTGCCGCGCTGGGACATTGTCTGCGCACTGGTTCGGAATGAGCGATATGCTAAACGGCCAATGACTGAGGGAATTGCTGGCAGCATTACATAAGTGATTAACGCGCGTTTATATATGGCGTGCCACGTGCTCCACGAAATCCGACTCAATTCCGACCTATTCCGACTCTGGATCCAAGTTACATCCTTAATTAAGGCTAATTAAGCTTACCGACGTTCCAATATCGTCCGAGTCCGCCCCAAGTCCGCCCCAGTCCGTCATTGATATATTGATACTGCAACTACATGTTTGTTATATATGCAGTAGTTGAATGTCCTTATGCAGCTCTGCGAATTCAACGCACTGCCGATGCATGTACTACTAAGTACTAGTTGTAACAACTGTCGTAACAAGTTGAACTCTGAGCTCGACGCGTGCCAACGCGCGTCGAATGTCCACGTGACTGTTCTCTCATCCCACGAGGTTGATGGAGACTCGCTTCAAGCTTGTGCTTGGTGCAGGTGAAGCAAATCCCCATGGCTGGCAGTGCGGCGGAAGGAGAACGGCGCCATCTTGGTATTATAAAAGAGTGAGTAAACCCACTACGCATGTTTTTTTTCTCAGCTCATCGCTCTCAGGTCCAGCCAGTCAAACTCAAACCTGACAGACTCCACCCAGGATAGTTCGAATATGCCAGGCAATGTCATAGCCGGTAACCCCACCAATTTAAACGAAGATGAGGACGATAACGACGAAGAGTTTGTTTACCCTGGCGTATCGACTTCTGACGTTGATGAGGTGCCACGCCAACCTCAGCCCCCTTCTCCTGCCCAACTAGAGTCTCTTTATGCTGCTGCGACTTCCGGTGATTTACCTCTTTTGAAACGACTCTTTCGTAACGCGTTGGAAACTGGGGAAGTGGAGCCGTTTAGTCTTGCCAACCATGCATCATCTCGTACTGGATTCACGGCTCTCCATGCGGCAGCTAGTCGTGGCTACTTAGACATCGTGATGTGGTGTAAGATATATATATTCTCTCTTTGGGACGAGATTCTGACATTAGACAGTGATGGAAGACTGTGGTGCAATGCCGGACCTTGAAGATAGAGAGGGCGAAGTTGGTTCCGTGTCACTACTATCTCTACTTTGACTGACTTTCCGAGATAGACGGCCCTCCACAAAGCTGCCCTCAACGGACATATTTCTATTCTGAAGTATCTTCTTCCTGACAAAGCCGATGTTCGTGCCCGTGATGCCGATGGATGGACTGCCCTACATAATGCTTGCTCGAAGGTAGGCAATACACAGGTTATTAAACTTGATTTACTCATGTGCTGCCCAGGGCTATCTTGATATTGTAAGATGGTTATGTGAGGACGGTGGTGCCACCGCTCTTTCAAATGGTGTTGATATCCGTAGCAAGGATGGCTGGACACCCTTGAGTAAGAAACAAACTTTAATATCCATAAGTTTCTGACCATGAATATTATAGTGAACGCCTCTTCGAAGGGTCATCTACCTGTTGTCTTGTATCTTCTGTCAAAGCAGTCCGGAAATCCATTAGTACGGAACAACTGGGGTGAGACTGCTTATGATGCTGCCGCTGCAGTGTTTGAGGTCTGGATTTGCGAGGTGTGTTTCCGTTCTCTAATAGTGCGAAATGCTGCCTCCAACCAGTCCCAGGTTCTACAACAGGCAGAGTCCGAGCGGTGGCGTGGCACAACGGTCCCATATAATCCGCTGGCCGTACATACCACAGTACCGCTCGTTGTATATGAAAATCAAAGGCTTGACACCCGTCTAAAAACTCTTGCGGTTTCAGGCGGTCGACCGAACTTCTCTGCATCCGGGCTGGGCAAGCACGGTCGTCGCCCACCCTTCGAGCTCAAACTACCGACGATAGATATGGAAACAGGAGCTAGGGAGGTGGGTGCTTGGCGTAGCGACGTCCAATTACCACTGCGTGTCACTCCATGGGCTCTACCCAAGCCCGAACCACACGACAGAACACATGACGGTGCGGAAAGGAGTCACTTCTGGCTGTATGTTTAATAATCTGTTCACATGAGATTATTCTGACTTACGGTGGAATTAGATCTGATTGGACATTGGATGTCACACATCCTGGCGTGGACGCACATGAGGGATGGCAATATGCCCATTTCTTCAGTGACTCAGAGGATCAATGGACAGCTGACAAGCCTCCGCAGTTGGAGCGTATGGTATCTGGGTCCAGCGTCGTTGCAGCTGGTTTTGGGGATTCATCGGGAAGAAGAAATCCTTCCGGAAGTTCTAGCCGCTCGCCCCAGACTTGGGTGCGCCGGAGGCGCTGGGTACGCATCATGCGGCGTCGTCTCGACATTCCACCTCTTCCTTTCCTTGAACCAGATGGCTCGATGTATCATTTAGATGCCGATGGCTCCCTCATCCCCTGCATCGAGGACAACCTGAACGGCGGTGGAGATGGAGAGGGTCAAGAGCTTGGATCGATGCCGTCGACCTTCTTATCTTCTGCACAAGATTACGTGGCGCGTTCGAGGTATCTTGTTGGCACGCAATCTCAATATGTAGATGGCAAAACTCCTGTATCTGCCATTGAAGCTCGCCGCACTATTGCGAAACTTGAGCGGGCGACGATGGAATTGCGGCAGGGCATCCTTGGTTTGTGTTTTTGTTTTACCTGGTATAGTCATCCTTTTAAGGGATTGTCATTGCAGGTGACGAGGATACCGACCGTAAAACTCAAGCTGAAGTCTTGTTGAATGCTTATAGCAGAGAGCTGGAGCGTCGACGACTCGCTGCTGGTGCTCAAGGTTTGCTTTTGTCGGGAGATGGTAAAGCCCTCCAACATTATAATCACCTCTCTCCCACTAACCTCGACGTTACAGACGATGACCTTGAACAGGATGATGATGATGACGATGATGATGAATTCCGTTACCCTGGGTCTGACCTCGCCGAAATTGCCCGACCATCTTCGAGATCGTCCAGTTCTAATGACTACTTCTCTAGACCTGGGGTGTCTCGAGCGCCCACCGATCTGACCCCTCAGTTGTCTCAGGCTCCAGATTTCCGTGTTCCTACCCATGAAGCACCTCAAAAGATTCTCACGCCTCGATGGACATCCCCAACCCCACACCAGGTCCACCCCCAGTGGGAGAGGGATGAGATAGTGAATAATTGTAGAGATTGTCAGCGACGCTTTAACTTCATGACCCGCCGAGTACGTGGTTCTTCCTTTGCGATAAATATTAAAGTAACCTGTCCTCCAGCATGTAGGTTACTCACGTCGATGCGCCGTATTCAAACGGCTGATAATTTTCTAGCACTGCCGTAAATGTGGTCGCATCTTCTGTGACCGTTGCTCATCGCATCGGTTGTTGTTGGATCCCTCTGATATAGTGCACGATCCTGCATTCCCGGAAACCCAAGCGTCGGCGAGCTCCCAGCGGGTCTGCCAAACTTGTTTTGATGAAGGGAACGCCGGTGTCCCTAGTAGACTCCTCGGGTTCAGAACTACATCGATGGAACGGATAGTCGTTGATGAGGCCCGCCTCACGGTACCCGGACACCTTACTCGCAGACAATCTAGTTCACAATTGAGTGATCTCGCTGAGTATGTTCCAATTCAAAGGTCATTCACGAGCGACTCATGTCTCGTCTCCAGATGCCCTGTCTGCAACCGCAACCTCGATGAATTCCGTTCCGCCAACGAACAAGAGATGCATGTCAAAATATGCTTAGAGGGAGGTTCAGGGACGACCCCACAAGCAGCCAAATATCTAGTGTATCGTCTTCCAGCCGAAAGTACGTTGCTTGGTGTGGAGTGTACGTCCATCAATTCCGAACTTATCGCACCTTCCCTAAATCAAGCATTTCCTAGGTGTAATCTGTCTAGAAGAGTTCACCAAAGGTATTTAAGCCTCTTCATCATTTCTCAACTGATTAACCATACTGTAGGTTCAACTGTGGCTCGTTTGAGCTGCTTCTGCAGTTTCCACAACGGTACGTCTAGTGGCTGATGTACTGCCCATGTTGCCCTAACTACTTTCTATTTAGCATGCCTTTCATCTTGGCTCCAACGTGGCAAGAGTTGTCCAGTGCATGCCCGCTGATATCAACCCTTTGTATAACTCGTATACTCACTCGATCGTGTCGTTTGGATATCACAAAAGTACACTTTATTGGATGGGAAATGAGCATTAGTCGCCGTTGCGAGGCTCGTAGAATGTGCTATAGTGAATTCTGCTCCCGTCGATACGAATAATATCAGACAAATCCTCAATGTCTGGCTCGATTATATCCTGGCCTTTACGGCCATCATCCTGGTCGTCGTCAAACCATGAGGCTGGGTCATCATCCTCTTCGCTCTCATCATCATCCTCCTCCAAGTCAGACTCTGTTGGCTTATGGTTCCTGCAATACTTCCTCAGCCAACAGCTTGAAGACGACATTCATACGGAGTACGCACATGAATGCCAATATCCGCGCTTCTCTCTCTTGTCTTGTGAGTATTTCTCCTTTGATTGGCATACCAAGGCGCCGTTTCTTGTTAGCGATGCGCTCGATCTTCTCCTTCTCTCGCATATGAGCCTGTTGTTCAAGATTCATGGCTTCCTGGAGGCTAAGTGTCCCAGGGATTGATACTCCATACGCCGGTGTCTACAGAGCTTCAGGACTACAATAGGGAAAGATATATGAAGCAGACGTACGAATCTGTGCAGCGCTTTGCGCTTGGCTTCGATAGTCCGACTCATTGGAGGCTCCAGTGGTAAATCAACGTTCATATCTCCTTCTCCCTTGATTTTCGCGTTCTTCAGTCCCATATTAATCGTTTCCATTCCCTCCATTTCGATTAGTCGGCCCTCAACTTTAGCTTGTTCAGCCGAAACTCGGTTGACATAAGTAGAAGTGGATGCTCCCCTGTGAACCGAAAGCCCGTTAGTCCAATGTACAAGCAAGAGTGAACAGAGCACACACGGTGACGATAGAATCTTCGCATTCAGACAATGCAAGTCCTGCAGCTCACGTACAGTCATTTGTTCAATTCGCTGTTTCAGTTTGGGAGCAGGCCTAAAGCCGGCTGGAATAGTTTGCTTACGACGAGACATTGGGGATGTTGGAGATGGTGGCAAGGAGGGGCCGTTCATGGTACTGTGCGCTTATATGATTTGCTGTACGTTGCATGCACCAATTTATAAGTCATCGAAACAGTTGCCTTTTTTGGAAATGTGGCGGTTTCCTCTTATATAATAAAATGTGTACAAATTCTGGCTACTTCGCTGTTTGGTCTAATACATCTGATGAGGACCTCTTGAATCCAAGAGCTCTGTTAGTATTACAATACAAGTACAAGTCATAACTGCTCGAGATGTTGGTAACCTTACATGAACATATCGCCCTAAGTGTAGAGTGTAAGCGAAGGTGTATAAACAATGATTCGACATACCATTCCAGGCGGCATGAATTCGTCATTATCAGGGTCTCCTGAAGCACGACCTCTGGAACCTCCTCTACCCCTGCCCCTGCCGACACCACCAAAACCACCTCTGAATGGCCCGGGCCCTATCGGGTCAAACCTCGCGCCTGGTGGTGCACCCATTGGTGGAAGGTAACCATCCCCACCCCATGGTCCCCGATCACCGAACGGACGCCCTCTACCAGTGCCAAATATAGGATGATCCGGGCCAACAAACATGCCATCGCCACTGTTAGGGGGGAAGAGGGGAAGAGGGGCGAAGGGATTCTCCGCGAAAGGATCCAGATCGCGTCGGCCGACTGAAAGAGGATTTTCGGGAGGCACGTAAGACGGTTGATAGGGTGCATATGGGGGTGTATGAGGCTGTGGACGCGCTGGTGGGGGATATTGGGGCTGCGGAGGGTTGGATACTCCTGCATTTGTGGAGGTGTCCCCCACCTCTTCTGTGTAACCATCCTTTCGCAGACCAGGAATCAGTTTCTGGAGGATTTTGAGCTTAACCTGAGACGTGAAGTCGGCAACACGATGGGAGGAGATAAATCCATGAACGAGGGGCTGTTCATCAGATTCAGAACTAAGATCGCGAGGAAAAAATGATGGAGAAACGAAGTCATTTGTAGCGATGTCGAGTGAGGCAACTTTATCACTCTACGGGTTGAAATTAGCATCATGTGATGTGTGCATGCGCGTACATACTTCGACCGCAATTGCGTTCACAAGCGTTCGACCCCCGAGTTTGGAGACTTTTAACACGAACTCAAGGCTGCTTTGATCATGCCTGTATCTGAAAGTGTAGTGGGCAGGGCCATTCTTGTTCCATCCTTCTGGGAGAACATTCGATGATGTCAAATTGGGAGGTGACGTTTCATCGACGGCTATAAGACGAAACGCTATAGTAGAGAAAATAGTATGCAGGAGAGCAGCGGTTGCATCTTGTGGCAATGCCAGAGTCTTGTTCGTAGGAGGTAGCAAAGTGGGAAGGAGAGAAATAAGGGCTGATGGGTCAAGAATGTCAGTCGTCATGAGTGTGGAGGGCAAGTTGCTAGAGAGTACTGTAGCATTTCGACTGTCACGGGTCACAGGACCCCTTGTTTTGTCGAAATTTGTCACAGGTCACTCGCCAGTTTGTCGAATCCGTGCGGCAGTTTGACCCCGAAAAATCGTCTTTTGGGGGTCGAAATTGTCGAAAAATCGCCCGCGTCACAAGTGCCGCGGCGGTCCGTCGAATTCAACAGGCCTGTCACAGGTCACACCGTCACAGTGCCTGTCGAATTGATTGAAATGCTACAGTATGACTAATCGTAAAGCCAAAGGCGGTTGAAATAAATGTGGACAAACAAACACTTCTCTTCTTAACTTCCAGGACAAAATGGCGCGCAGGGATAGGTCGTATTCACCAGAGACTTCCAATAAAAGGGTAAGACCATCTCATCGTTCTTCACCCCGGTCTCCGTCGCCGACGAGGCGCAATACCCAAAGGCCCAGCAATAGACCAAGGCATGACGACAGAGACAGAGACAGGGACTGGGACAGGCCGAGGGACAGAGTAGACCGCTACCACGACGATAAGTATCGGGATGAGAGACGGCGAGACTCTTACCGAGATTCTGGCCGGGACGACAGGAGAGACGACAGAAGAGACGACCGCCGGCGCTCCAGGTCAAGGGAGCGAAAACCTCCAACTCCTCCTCGAGCCCAGCCTCCATCCGAAGCTGTCCAAACACCACCTCCGGAAGATGAGAAGCTGAAATCAAAAAGAGCTAAACTGGAGGCGTGGAAGAAGGAACGCGAAGCGAAAAAGGCGCTGGACGAAGCAAAGGCGAAAGCCATGGCCTTGGCTGGGAAGTCTGTACCAGGTAAGTTTATATTGTTTCGATTAACCTTCATGATTTCCCAACACTTGATCCATCGCTCCCACAGCTCCAGCAACATCCGCTCCAAAACCAACTGGCCAGCTCAATCGCGTTGCACTCGGCGGCCTTGGATTGAAGGGCTTACCTGTGAAGCCGGAGTTTTCCACCCCCGCAAAGGGTACTGTCGCCGCCTCCCTTGATGATGCAGTTGAAACGAAGCGCAAACTGGAGACTTTGGGAGACATGCCTGCTGTTGATATGACCATGGCTGATGGAGAAGTAGGTGTCGGTGATCTGGAAGTTGACGATGACGACGAGGAGGCGAATCGAATGGACCAGGCATTGAAGACGAAGGCTAAAGATGCCATGGATGTTGACGAGGAGGATGTTGACCCTTTAGATGCGTTTATGAGTGGCGTCAAAGAAGAAGTGACGAAGGTCAATTTGGAGGACATGAAAAAGATGGGCGACGCCCCAGGTGGCCGCTCTCGCATACGATTAGACGAACGCATGGCAGAAGACGGGATGGATGATACTGCTGAGCCTGCTGTTACTGATGAACTGGATGCCACGGACCTCAACCCAGAGGATATCCTTGCCTTGGCCGCCAAAAAGGCAAAAAAGAAGGAAATGGCGACTGTGGATCACTCTCGAGTCAAATACGAATTATTCCGCAAGGAGTTCTACGTCCCACCACCCGACATTGCTGCCATGACAGATGAAGAGGCAGATCTCCTTCGCCTTGAGTTGGACGGCATCAAAATCCGTGGGGTTGAATGCCCAAGGCCAGTTACGAAATGGAGTCATTACGGGCTTCCTGCTAACTGGTACGCAATTTTCAAATTGATCGCAGAACTTGTTGAGATGTATTCTAATGTAGCCTCGATGTCATCAAACGCCTCAATTATACCGCACCAACCTCCATCCAAGCGCAGGCCATCCCAGCGATCATGTCAGGCCGCGACGTTATTGGTGTAGCCAAGACCGGTTCTGGGAAAACGATTGCATTCTTATTGCCTCTCTTCCGTCATATCAAGGACCAGCGCCTTTTGGATCAGATGGAAGGACCTATCGCGATCGTGATGACTCCAACTCGCGAGCTAGCAGTTCAGATCCACAGAGAATGCAAACCGTTTCTAAAGGTCATGAATTTAAGGGTGCGTCGTTTTTATTTTTTATTTTTTTTCGTATCTGAAATGTCCTGATACTTATATTTCAACTCGTACTAGGCTGTCTGTGCATATGGAGGCTCTCCCATTAAAGACCAAATCGCAGAACTGAAAAAGGGGGCAGAAATCATTGTCTGCACACCTGGCCGGATGATTGATCTCCTCACTGCCAATTCCGGTCGCGTCACCAACCTGAAGCGCGTCACTTATGTTGTACTTGATGAAGCAGATCGTATGTTTGACATGGGGTTTGAGCCCCAAGTTATGAAGATTATCAACAACATCAGGCCCGACCGACAAACGGTTCTGTTCTCTGCTACCTTTCCGAAGCAAATGGACTCTTTGGCCAGGAAAATCTTGCGCAAGCCGTTGGAAATCACTGTGGGTGGTCGTTCAGTAGTCGCCGCAGAGATCGAGCAAATTGTCGAAGTGCGCACCGAAGATACAAAGTTCAACCGCTTGCTCGAGATTCTTGGCCAAATGTACAACGAAGATCCTGAATGCAGGACCCTGGTCTTTGTTGACAGACAGGAAGCTGCCGACAACCTGCTCCGTGAACTCATGCGGAAGGGTTATCTGTGTATGTCGTTGCACGGTGGCAAGGATCAAGTCGATCGGGATTCAACTATCGCGGATTTCAAATCTGGTGTCGTTCCCATTGTAATCGCCACGTCTGTTGCCGCACGTGGCTTGGATGTCAAGCAGTTGAAGCTGGTCATTAACTATGATGCCCCGAATCACATGGAGGATTATGTCCACCGTGCAGGACGAACGGGACGGGCTGGGAATAAAGGAACGTGTGTCACATTCATTACTCCCGAGCAGGAGAGGTATTCGGTGGACATCTATCGTGCTCTGAAGGCCAGCAGCGCAACTGTTTCTCAAGATCTTGAAGATCTAGCGAATGGTATGTTTTCATTATTCGTATAGCAAAGAATAATGTCTAACTTTTTGTTTACAGGGTTCCTTGACAAAGTGAAGTCTGGCAAGGCCCAAGCTGCAGGCTCTGGATTCGGTGGAAAGGGCCTCGACAGGCTTGACAAGGAGAGAGATGCGAAGGAGAAAGCGGAGCGCAAGGCATATGGAGAACCCGGAGCTGAGGAAGAAAAAGCAACAGTTACGGAGGAGAGTATAGCAAAGGCTACGGCGTCGAGCGCGGACGACATGACGTTCGGAAACTTCAAGGTAGAAATCAAACGTGGACCCGCACCCGACTCCTCCAAGGGGCTTCTTGGTGTGGGTGGGGCTGTTGCTGCTGCTCGACGCCTTGCTCACGCCAAGGAGGAAGAAAAACTCCAAGCACAAATGCGTGCTGCCGAGGAAGCCGCAGCTCGTGCAGGCAAGGACACCGCCGCCCACAAACAAGCTTTGAGCGTTGTGGCCAAACTCAACGCACAGATGAGAGCAACGAAACTGGTCTTGCAATCCCAGCTTCAGGCAGCGGAAGATACGACCGGAAGGAAGGCGAACCCAGACTCTACCGACTTCCATGCCATTATCCCAATCAATGACTACCCTCAGAAGGCTCGTTGGCGTGTTACCAACAAGGAGACCATGGTCCAGGTATGTCTTCTCGAATTCACAGTTCTTCATTACACTACAACGCAATCACATCTAGCTCATCGACATGACCGGTGCATCAGTTACCAACAAAGGTACGTTTCTCATGGCAATAACGTCATTGACCTCGTTCCTTACAATCCAACGTTTCAGGCATCTACTACGAGCACGGCAAAGAGCCGCCATTGGAGGGACCTCCAAAGTTGCATCTGCTCATCGAGTCCAACGAAGAATTCCGCGTACGTCATCGTTGTCTTCTTGTGGTCGTGGACGTTATTCACAACGTTTCTTTCAGGTGGAACAAGCTGTTCGTGAAATTAAGCGTCTCCTGATTGAAGCATCCGCTGCTGCACTCCAAGCTGAAATGCGTAACCCGACCGCAACCTCCGGGAGATACAGCGTTCTCTGAGCTACCACATGTGTTTTCTCCCTGTATCATCTTGCAATGTACTCATTATACCATTCACACTACGCTGACGCATCACGACTATAACGCAGATATGTATCTTGTCATTCAGAGTCCGCCATCGAGGCAACATCCAGTTATACACGCAAAACTTTCGAAACCATATAGTATATCGCTTTTTATTTAGTTCATTGATGTTAATAAAGTCTGGTAGGTATAATTTGTTCTCGCTCCACAAGGTTCCATTCGAAAGGCGAGGGCTCGCGCATAATACAAGCTAAAAGTGACCTGATACTATACAATATGTATTGCAAAGAGTCTATCGGGTGAGCCCAAAGCCTCTACTCTTCTGGTTCATGGAAGGCAAGCTGTGACCAGACTCTTTCACCCGCTTTTCCACGTCGGAAACTTTGGACTCCACATCGCGCACGGCACCATCGATCCATTGCAGACTCTCCAAATGGCTGCTCAAAATCTGGGCAATCTGGGCCATGGGATCATCTGCAGGGCCAGAGTCACTAGACGGCAGCGAGAGATTATTCACGGCGTCGATCATTTGCGTTAGGGAATCAGAGAGATCGTCGAGGTGGGTGTGCAGGTCGGTCGCGAGCATATAACTTGAGCAGGGTCAAATATCAGTAGACCGCCTGCCGAATATCGATCACGGCGACTCACTTTTTGTCGCGCTCAGTATCAGCGGGACCAGTATCAAGTGCCCTTAGACCTCCTCCTTGGCTACCCAGTACCTCCCGTGTTACTTTCTCGTAGGCATCTAACGTGGACGCCAGTTCTTTTTGTTGCTGCTCTATGTGATCAAGGGCTTGATCGATGTCGTTCTGTTCCCGCTCAGCTGCTAGAACATGGCTATAGAGGGCTGACAGCTAGTACCATGATGATCATCACGTAGCGAACATGGGCAGAACATCGACGTACATTGTTGCCATTTTCTATGAGGGCACGATCCCACACGGCCACCTCTCCAGAAAACTTGTTGAACTCTCGCACATGTGTTTCTAGTTCCGACGACCACTTGTTAACAATTTCTTCAATTGTTTTCCCCCTCAGCATCGAGGGTGGAGCCACCGCGACAGCGGTAGTCGTTGGCGTTGCTTGGGTGCCAGGTGCTAATAAAAGACTCAGTCCCAATCATGAAACAAACTCCCTGATGATATCCTACCTGCTGCGGCTTCTGCGGGCTTTGACGTTGCCGTCTGACCAAGAGAAAATGTGGCTGGAGCTGCAGCTGTAGAAGCATCTTTCCTTTCTTCTGCTGGCTTCGCGCCAAATAGACCGAATGAAGGAGCGGGAGTCGTAGCTATGGAAAGAAACTCAGTCACTGCAAGAACAGTATATTGAGATCTAGTATTTACCTGGAAAAGCGCCGTCTTTCTTCTCAGCTGGTTTAGCGCCCAAGTTCCCAAATAGTCCTCCCGTAGGCGGAGCCGGGGTAGCTACAAGAACCAAAGGATAGGTAAAGCGAGCACGGAAAATATATGACACCTACATGTAGAGGGAGTCGACGTAGAAGCCGCTGGCTTCCCAAAAATCCCCCCGCTAAAAAGACCACCTGAATTTGCAGGCACAGAGGTAGCTGCTGGTGCAGGTGTTGTGCTATCCGATGGTTTGAAGGGTTGGCCAAAAAGTCCTCCGCCAGCAGCAATAGCTGAGGTTCCTAAACGGCACAATGAGACGGAGTGGAGGTCATAAGAGAGCGACAGCTACCTGTCGACGTGCTTGGTTGCCCGAATACTGTGGAGTTGTCAAGATGTGCAGAAGCGCTATAAGTGATCAACTTACAACCCGTTCCTGAAGGTTTTGCAGCACTCTGATCTGAAGGTTTCGGCGGGAAAGATCCTCCAAAAAGGGGGTTGGTCGATGTTGTTCCAGCAGTAGTAGATGCGGGAGAGCTTGTGCTTCCAAAGGCACCTGTAGGGGCTGTCGTGCTTGTCGACCCGAAGATGCTGGATGGCGCGGCACCAGCAGGGGAGGTTGCGGGAGCGGCTGTAGTCGTGCTACCAAAGATGTTGGTGCTCGCGGGGGTTGTTGTTGTGTTACTTGCAAACCCTCCTCCGAATAAACCGCCAGAAGCTGGCGCAGTTCCACCAGTGTTGCTCCCAAAGAGCCCACCTGTGGTCCCTGACGTCGTACCCGTGGAAGCACCTCTAAATAACCCTCCACCGGTCGCAGGTTTATCTAAAACAACAGCTATGATCAAGTAATTGCGATGGAAAGAGATGCGGCTTACTCCCAAAGAGGTTTGCTTGATTGGTATTGGTATTGGTCGAACCACCTGCTGCAGCGTCGTTTCCACCAAAAAGTCCTCCCGAACCACCAGTAGAAGATCCGAAAATACTCATGGCAGATTATACCAGTAGGACCTCCGACAAGCAATATGACGCCAACAATAAGTATGAGGAAGACCTCAGGAGGTGGGCGCGTCGTCAAAGGGCGCGTTCTTGAAGGTGTGTGTGGTGGCCTATTTGTGCCCTGCGTCAAGAAACTCTGATGAGTGTTCCTAACATTTGCTGACTATAACATCTGGGGGTCTGTATCGTTAATGAGCTTTTACTAGGAAGAACTCAGGGTAGGTCGTTTCCTTCATTTTCTTGCTTCTCACGACTTAGAGGTTGCTCTAGTAGCTGATGAATTTCAGTTCACGGTCCAACACGCTCGTCCTGTATGAAAAGCGTCACAAGAATCCATTTATGAACCAGCTCTAATATTACTACAGTCCAGAAGGATGCTTTGAGGGAAAGAGCTCGCCAGACAATTGGGCATTATGTGTACATCCACAGGTATGCTTGAATCTCAATATACCTTCCACCACTCTGAAGCTTAGCTAAAAGGGATGGATACTTCTACAGCAACTTTTTAAAAGTTGTGACTGACCAGGACATTCGGGATCCTGTTATCTGGGACCTTGTCAGCAAGAATACATTGGACTATCCCATGCCAGACTTGGATGATGAAATGGAGGTGCAGTTGCTCGTTCAAACGCAGACGGGGCAACAAGGCATGGCTAGCCTCTTCCTTGTAATTAACCATAAGCACTGTGTGGCTTCGTATAACCTGCAAGAGGTTAAAGACGAACATGTCCGCCTTCTTGATCCCAATACCCGTAAGAGCCGAATCCCATTTTATTTTATGGTCTTACCAAAACCTGTAGTCAATCGACGCCGCCGCCTCTACTGGAATTATCTATGGAACCATCCGGGCCATGTATCTACGCCAGAGAGGGCTATTCCAGAAGCATCTGATGCATTGACTTGGTATTTTGTGAGATTCTTTTCTTCGAATCTCACGCTGCAAAAGCCTCATATCTTGTATAGACTGACAACCTGATCTCCGGCTCAAAAAGTCTTGCGCCGTTTTCGAAAACCGAATGCGAAGATCTGTCCAAAGTTCTCCACTAAATGTCTGGTTAGCGGGATTTGGCCTCCACTCTTCTGCTCGTTCCTCAATTATAAACAGAGCCGTACAATCACAGCTCGGTCGCAAAAACCGTATTTTTGGCCTGGCTTCTTCGCGAAGTCTGTAGTTTCCGAGATTCAGAGTACTATGGACAATATACCCAGAAGACCTCTCAAGCACTCCGGCAAGCAAGGACGCTTCCTCCAGGTCACACCAAGCGCCGCCCGCCGCCATTTATCTTGCTAGTCATTACCTTGATTATCAATTTACTCTTCTTCGGCATCCCTCACTCGTATTATGCGCATGTGAAGGTGACTACCTGCCTCCTCTTATGGGAACCACACCCTGAACTTTTTTTTGTAGTCGTCCAGCGAATATCGTGGTCGGTTAGCGAATGTTCAACAGAACTGGGAAAAGTATATTGAGAGGTTAGTACGAGAGTACTCCCATTTCCTCCTCATCGTGAGTCTTTCGTCCTGTTTCGTCAATTGATCGCTAAACAATGGATGTAATTGTTCTTGACAGTCCACCGTGTTGCTCTCGTATGTAATTCTCTATTTGTTGACCCCACTCTTTACATCGGAGTATGCACAGGGCTACTGTTGGGCTACTGGCAGTCCCTGAAATAGACGAACCTGTGAGGGTGGGCGCAACAATATCTGCCCTCGCCTCTCTGGGAAGTATAATTGTGGGTGTATTTTCTATATGGAGGCACCAGACCAACACCCGCACAGCTGACTCTGTGAGCATTATGCTTTATATGTATCTGAGATTTTGGCGTTTACGGCTATGCTCATAGTTCACGTACATGCACAACGCACAACACAACTACTTGGGATTACACGGTCATGCAATGCTCTTAAGCTTGCCGCCAGTGCTCCGGGTGTGGGCAATCCTTACTTTTACGATATCGATTGTTGCCTATGCGATCCAAGGTATTACCAGGGTCAGTACGTTACACCCTGCCTGGCTCTGCTTGGGTCATTGTTGGTGTATCCATTGTTCTACTCGCGGCTGTTATTACGGCGCTTTATACCTTCTCTATCATCTGGAGATTCCAACACAAATCCTGGAGAATTGGGCACTGGAAGGCACTATGGACTAGAGGGTGTAACCGCAATATCATATCTGACGCCTAAACCTTGCTTAAACCCTCCATATATATATGTGCATGCGCCCACGATGTACCCAGCACCTATCATTTATATCAAAGATTTCCTTGGTCGCTCGCGCTCGACAAACGTCGTAGTGATGGGTAGACCGTGGCTGCAACATCGAATCGCGATCGCGTGATAGATAACGTGGCCTTGACCATCGATCCTTCACGTATGTACTACTATGTAGCAACTTCTCAGCTAACACCTGCAACCACCGCCCCCAATGTCCAGCACTCCGACATACATATACAAGCTAGTTCCTTCAGATCTGATTGTCCTTCCCCTCCCGGAACGACTCCCTCTCAGCGCTCTGGACACAAACGATGGCTTTATTCATCTGTCAACCGCGAAACAGCTTCCAGGAACATTAGGACGATATTTTGCGAATGAGGCGAAGATGTATATATTGAGACTGGAATATAAAAGTGTCGAGGCGGTCATTCAGTGGGAGGATCCCAAAGGCAAGAGTTCGTATTCAATGAATCTTCTCAGACATCTGGGAGAGCTTATACTCCAACAGATTCTGGAGTTGTTGGTGCAGAGGGCATCTATCCACACTTGTACAACGGCGGGCAGTTGGGAAGCGGAGAGGTAGAGGATGTCTTCACACTGGAGAAGGGCAGTAACGGCTGGGATTTAGAGAAAATAATAGGATCAGATTGGTTGCTCTATTAGATTTACAACACTGTGAATGATCTTGTATGTATGCTTTCAATGTCGCAGCAGCAACTTCAAGAGAACCAACGGACTAGCTTCTGAGGACGAGAATGGACACTCCTCCATCTTGTGTGACTCTTTTTCTTGTCTTCAAAATCAGGTATCGACGCCCAAACTGAGATAGGGCCCGGTGATTCACTCCTGAGGCAGCATTCGTGTCAAACACCCCAAGCGCCGAAGGTGCAAGGACGATCGCCTGGCCAGTCTGTACTCACCATGTCAGGAGAATAGATTGGTTAACTCCGCAATGAAGAGTCACCTGGAGCCTGACAACTTTGTCGAACGCATCACTCCCCGTGAAATCAGCAGAGACATGCTTGATAAGATGCTCCCACCACGAAGGCGACGAAAAGCGGTGGAGAAAAACGACAGTACATAGATCAAGAAGTACTGGGGGAACAACTGTGGGCTCTAGAAAGAAGGGAAAGCGGATCAGTCACGGTTCAAGCTGTGTATCTTGCACTCACCTTGCGTGCTAATGATGACACGCATGGATAAGTGTCTCTGCTGTCGAGTCAGAGCCAGGAGGGCATTTGTCAGGCCTGACGATCCTCGAGTCGACGATAGATACTAATACACAAAAATGCCGTCAATAATATATGAAATATGAAAACAATGTTTCTCACCTTATGGGCCTCGTCAACCACTAAGACCTTTCCGGTCCCAACATCGGCACGGACAAAGAGCCTAGTGATAATCTCGAAAAGCCCACATGCAGACCCAGGATCAATAAATGGGTCCGAGAGGTCTATGATGGTCAGTTTTCCAGCAGCAAATCGAGATGATTGACATCCGCGATTAGAAAAGCGACCCTTCTTGTCCATAAAGGATGTGAGGAGCGACATCCGTTGCTCCAAACCCGAGATTTGAGCAGGATTGAATTTCTTCTTCTGAACATCCAGTTCTCGCATAAATGCCTGATATGTGTAATTCTCTCCAAGTTCCCGAAGGATTGTCTATCAAACATTAGATATGATGAATGATGAACAAACAATTTGAACTTACCAGGATCACCTGAATATACAATGGTGCGGAGTCCGACGACCCGACAGCCATCATTGACAAGAATGCTTGAGCATCTAGCTCAGATTCGGAGAAGGTTAATGGTTCCACAACAATGTGACTGCCGAGGGGCTTATAAACGCCACGCATCGTATTCAAAGAAGACTGTGATACGAAGACATGGACAGCTGGTGGGACGATTCCAGCAGTGCTTGAGACTGCGAGCCAAGCAGCTTCGCTAGGAAGGGAGTTTGGGCCACCTTCCCCAAAGTGAAGCACGAGTCCTGAAAGAGCTTGCTCCAAAGAGCCGGTTGACGGGCAACGGGGTACCAGCATATTCTCCAACATGACTGAGACCGTGTGTGACTTGCCAGAACCTGTCCAACATCAAATGATCAGCTAGAATCTGACCAACAGATGACGAGCATCAACCTTGAACCCCGCATACCACAGCGGAGAAAGGAGCATTCTAGCATTGAACGAAAAATGAGTATGTTGTGTGGAAGTGGCTGGATTTGCTAGGCTTTACAGTATTTAGGTATAAGCGAGGGTCTTTAGGTATGTCGAATGAAGATTTAGAGCTGTTCGAAACGGTCAGCGGTGGCTTTGCAAAATTGGAATCCAAGCGTACACGTACTGTGTAGATATAACGCGCCCCATGACGCCGTACTGACTCGAAGTTTCAGAGTATCCTGCAGCATCGTAAGCCTCCCTTGTGATCAACGGCGCCGTCGATATGTCGTGCTTTTCGAAGGATACCTGAGGCCCGGTGTAGTCCTGATCGAGCAGGGAAAACTCGGCCTGTGTTCTAATCTTAAGTACAAGGTCTGTATCGGATTGAATCCATACTTACCGTGGCATCTTGTTTGGTATCCATGTTGTAAATCTGACGATCGGAACGTGGGGGTGATATAATATAGGTAGCTTGGACACGGGAACTGTTTATAAACCACGGCAGGGCGTCTGTTGTGAAATGAGGTGAGCACCTAGTCAGTAATACTTACGTATCAGTGTGAAATGCTGCCTGTGATAGGTCGTGGGTCGGGGCTTGTCTATTTTCTTTTCAGGTTGTCTTCTCTGGTATTTCGTCGCCTCGTGTCTGTGATTGACTTCGTTTCCGTCCTTCTCCACGGTTCTTGCGGCGGCTTCGCATCTCCAGGTGTTCAAATTTGGAGGAGAGGTAAATGCCGCAAACTTAGATGAGGCATTGACTTACTTCTAGTGGCGCATTTGCAACATACGATTGACCCAAGCCGTTGCGCAAGAAGCGCTTACTCGATTATGTCATCAAGTGATCGCCACTTGATGGCACTGTTCGTCACACTTACCACCGCCAGTTATCCCAAATGCCTCTTTTCGCCATCCCAGGATGGTCTGTCACAACTCCTCCAGTTTCGGAACCATCATCATCAGTGTCAAAAAAACGCAAACGACCTTCAAGCGACCCTCAGAGATTGCAATCAGCAGAACTGAATCTCGAAAAGTTGGTGAAGAAGTTGAAAGGTAGCTCGTACGTGGATATTCAAGGAACACACGTCGAAAAAAAAGGAGGTCGGCCGGGTCTTCTTGAAGGCAAAAAGCTAGCAGAGAAGCAGAAGAAGAAAAAGTCTAAATCACGATTGGATGCTTCGGAGGAACAAAAGAAGAGCATTTCACGACCTAAACCTCTTCAAGCTGCTGAGAAGGACTCTGGCGCCTCTTCTAGACCTGTAAAAAAGGCGAAAACAAGACATATTCCTGAACCATCCTCCTCTCGGCCAGTTACTGCTGTGAAGAAGTCGCTGGATGGTTTCGCAGGTGGTCTAACGGCGCTCCAACAAGGGATGAAACAAAGTCTTGACGGAGCGCGCTTTAGGTGAGTCCGAATCTGCTGCGCGCTGGTGTGCATCGAATAATTGCACCTCAGATTAATCAATGAAAGTTTATACAAAACGGACAGCCGTCAAGCACACCAAATGATGAAAGAGGATCCCCGCGTCTTCGAAGATGTATGCTTACTGGAAATAGTTGATATAGAGCTATATCTCAATTCGTTCCAAGTATCATGCAGGATTCCGTCACCAGGTCCAAGTTTGGCCAACAAATCCCATAGAGCATTACATTTCGACCCTCTCAGCATATCCTCAGAAGACAGTCGTTGCGGACCTAGGGTGTGGAGACGCGGCCATTGCTCGGGCCCTCATTCCTAAAGGGATGACGGTTTTGTCTTTTGACCTGGTATCTGACGGGGCCTTCGTTGTGGAGGCTGACACTTGCGATAAGGTTCCGCTTCCAGGGTCGGAGGGCATCGAGGACGAGAATTCGGAAGGGAACGGTCATGTGGTGGACGTTGTTGTCTGTGCTCTCAGCTTAATGGGCACTAATTGGCCGAACTGCCTACGAGAGGCATGGCGAATTCTTAAGCCTGGGTGTGTCCTTGTCGCAGCCTTTACTCCGTCTATTTGCTCATCTGCTTCCTTCTTGTAAGTGGAGAGCTAAAAATTGCCGAAGTAGCGAGTCGTTTCGCCGATATTGAAGAATTTCAATCTCTCGTTGGATCAATTGGCTTCCGCCTAAAGTCGAAGGTAAGGAATGGATTTCTTCACTCCTCTTTACCGCCTCACATTCTCCCTAGGATGACAGTAATTCACATTTTACACTATTTGAGTTCAAGAAGATACCAAGGAGAAGGAAGAGCGAGAAGGAGTGGGAAAAGGTCTTGTCCAGGGCAAGTTTACTGAAGCCTTGTGAGTATAAACGCAGATGATGTAAGCAGTAGATAAGATAACAGTATCTTATTACTATCTATCTGTACCACCCAGCGAACCTCGAAGTCATTGTACGTTCTCCAATCTCTTCATATATCGTTTCCTCCCATGACTCCTGCAAAAATTAATGTTTTGTCCCACCCGATCGTCAACGCGGAGTTATCCAAGCTTCGACAGACCACAACGGGTCCCAAAGGGTTCCGTGAAGTAGGGAGAGAGTAGTTGGACATCCCGTATGCTGATTCTTCATAACAGGGGATCCATCAAATCAGTCTGATATTGGGAATCGAAGCTACCCGGACACTCGAA
The DNA here is from genome assembly GCA_018851285.1 of Lyophyllum semitale. Classification (NCBI taxonomy): domain Eukaryota; kingdom Fungi; phylum Basidiomycota; class Agaricomycetes; order Agaricales; family Lyophyllaceae; genus Lyophyllum; species Lyophyllum semitale. The sequence goes on along the minus strand of JABCKH010000001.1, from coordinate 88,300 downwards.
GAGTCGAGTTTCGAGGGAGTGTGTGGATGGTCTCTGCACCGATCTTCAATGCTGATTGACCTTCGGGTCACAGGAAACACCCATAGGCCCATTCACAGGCACCATGATTAGACCAAGAATTGGATTGACACCTATCCTGAGGGCTGGACTTGGCATGACAGATGCCCTGGTAGGTCAATGTCCTTCGATCCAAGTGTTCGTTAACTCAAGTACCCACCCCTAATGCAGTTAACTCTGTTCCCGTAAGCACGCTTTCTAATCCACACTACGACGTCTTATGCTACACCTTTGTTCAAGGGCTGCCCCAGTCTACCACCTAGGTCTATTCCGAGAGAAGGTCACTTTGCAACCAGTAGAATGTGAGTATTTTCTTTTTTCCTTACCATCCTTTCGCTCACCTGCTTTCCTTTTAGATTATTCGAAGCTCCCTCCCTCACCGCCTGTGGATCAAGTGTTCCTTCTCGACCCTCTCATCGCGACAGGCGGTACTGCTTGTGCTGCGCTTTCGATGATTGTAGACTGGGGCATCCCTGGTTCGTTATTTCACTTCGAACTTCTGGTGCAGATATCTGAAACCATGTGCTTCAGTGAAGAACGTCAAGCTTCTCTGTGTCTTGGCTTCTACAGAGGGTTTGAAGCACGTCCAAGCCGAATATCCTGAGCTTGAGGTTTGTTGGCGTTCATACTCAAAATAAAACATTTAACAATCCGTTCCAGATCTGGGTCGCTGGTGTGGACGAAGAATTGACACCAGAAGGCATCATCAGCCCCGGACTTGGAGATACCGTGAGTCGCGATCTTTTAAACTTTGCAGCTGCCAGGTTGACGCAATATCACAGGGCGATCGGCTCTTCAGCACTATCCGTACATAGGTATTGTGCTAGTAGCTGCGCGAATACAACTGTGTACCGTACTTAGCTTGTAACACGGAGTTGTTACGTACCTTATTAAAATCACTGTAAGACCAATCAAGCTCAAGCTTGAGCTTGAAGCTGGAAGCTTTGAAGCCGCCTCGGCTGCTTCGGACTGAATTCAAATTCTTGTCACGTGACACAAATGAGAAGACGTGCTTGTGAGCACGAATTGCTCAATCGATTTCTCGGAAAACGGCAATGGCAAAAAAACAAAGAAAGAGTCGCCTTCTTTGCCCAGTCAGGCTCGTACCAATATGACATTTACCAAAACTTCAGGCGCGTCGACGCCCTTCTCGTCGACTTCGACTCTCTCTTCGCCCCCATCGCCTTTGCTGAAAGGTGCACCGGACACTATCGATCAGGATGTCTACTACAACCCTCGTCTATCGGCATCTAGTATCGTGGAATTTACCGCCTCACGAGCAGACTCTAGTTCCACCGTATACATATATGATCTTGCTGAGCAAGCAGGTTTCGGCACTTTGACTAAAGAATGGGCGAAGTCTGGATCCAAGACGGCGTCAGTGGTAGCTCTGCAGACAAGAGCAGGTGCAGGTCTGAGCCTCGTCGGAAGGCTGTCGGAAGGAACCAGCCAGGATACTGTCAAGGGCGCTGTTTTAACAGCCTACACCACTCCCAGTGGGCTTTCCATGATGGCTCCCTCACTCTCTCACCTACCGACCGCTACACCCACGAGCAGATTGGTCATTCATGTACCGACCGTGACCTGTGTTGGCGATACACTCTCACTCTCCCCCTCTCTAGCACCAGTTGCATCGGCGTGGTCGATTTTGCCGGAAAATATCGTTGTCCTTCTTTCTGCTACCCCTCAGCAAACCGTTGACTTTGCCGCGCTTTCGTACAAGCTCACCCACTCCCATGTCATCCATATATTCGACCAACATAGCAGTGCTCGAGAGACCGGACACTCGATAGCCCCGTTGTCCGGGAAGGACGACGCTGAGAACACCGACGTTGCGGAGATCGTCAGCAACGCGGGATATAAGTTCTTCGACTTGTTTGGTGATGCTCAGGCACATACTGCAATCGTTTTGTTGAATGGGCCTCTCGCATTGACCGCTGCTGCTGTTGCCAATCGAACGGCAGGGCTTGCCGTCGTCATTGTCAACGTTCTTCGTCCGTGGGACGAGGCCGCTCTTCGAAGCACCTTGCCCGAGAGCGTTGTCAGTGTGCACGTCGTTGACGACCTTCCTAACGCATCTACCCAGGGTGGTTTGTACGTCAATGTTTTCTGCACCCTTTTGGAGAACGGAGCAGACACCTCGGTGCATGCGCATCGAATCACCCCTTCCACAACTCAGGAATATCTGAACAAGGAGGGCGCCTTCTTTAGGTTCATTGCCACTATCGCTCCAAGTGTTGCAGACAACACCGCGTCACTCCATTCACCGACTCTCAAGCGGGTTCTGCTGCTCAGCAGTCCGCAGTCACCCCTCGCAGCATTACCGCGTCTTACCGAGAATCTTTTCGTCTCCAGCAAAGGGGTCAGCGTTCGTTCTCTAACCGATTACGACGCGTTCTCCAAACCTGGAGGTATTGCTGCCAATCGACTGCTTTTGTCACCCAAGTCCGAAGTGACCGACTTTCTCCCTCTGATCATCCCGTTGCCAATCGATTCGGCGAGCGACGGCACAGTCAACTTCCTCGCCGTCCTGGACCAGAACCTTCTCAAGTCACATTCCGTCCTGAAGTATGCGAAACGAGGCTCCCCCGTACTTCTGGTCACAGCTTGGTCATCAGAAGAATTATTTTCTAATCTTCCATCTGAAGCGACTTCCTTGATTGTGGATAAGGATCTCCGGTTTTTCGTAATCAACGCGAAGGAAATCGCCTACAAGCTTGCAGGAGCAACTGGCCCAGCGACTGACGTTATCCAAGTCATCCTTGCTCATCTGGCCTTTGTGAGGCTATATCTTGGAGGCGCGGCGACAGAGTCTGCCGTTCTCAGTGTGATTCAGGCAGAATTGGGTGATACTGTCGAGGGAGTCGCCTTGAAGAAGATCAGTGCGTGGGCTTGGTCTGGTTTGGAGGAGATCGAATTTCCTCAGTCTTCGCAGCCTGGTTCGCCGTTGAAGGCTTTCGAATTTAACGCCATCGCAGTCGAAACAGACAGTGGAGAGACCGTCGTCAATGGTGCCCGACTTGCGTCGTGGCATGACGCCGCGAAACATCTCATCTTCCCTGCAGCATTTATGCCCGCTTCAGAGTTATCGTTGGAAGAATTTTCTCCAAACCCTGCTTTGCGCCCAGAAGTCACCGACCGCACTTATCTCGTGACATGTTCAGTCAACCGTCGCCTCACCCCTCTTGAATACGATCGCAATGTGTTTCATCTAGAGTTCGACACCACCGGCACAGGTTTGAAGTACGCGATTGGCGAAGCACTTGGAGTGCACGGTTGGAATGATGAGAAAGAAGTCCTTGACTTCTGCGAGTGGTATGGTGTGGATCCTGGCAGGCTGGTCACCATCCCTGTTCCCACTGGCGAGGGCAAAATGCATACACGAACCGTATTGCAAGCACTCCAACAGCAGATCGACTTATTCGGGCACCCCCCCAAATCCTTCTACACCGATCTTGCCCCATATGCTACCTCATCTGTCGACCGTCATGCCTTGCTCTTTATTGGTTCTCCCGAAGGCTCATCCACTTACAAGAAGCTTTCCGAGAAAGATACCGTTACGTTCGTCGATATCCTTATGAAGTATCCGAGCGCGAAGCCAGGGATCGAGAAGCTCTGCGAATTGGTCGGGGACACCAAACCCAGGCACTATAGCATTGCTAGCGCTCAGAGTGTCGTGGGCGACAGGGTTGACCTTTTAGTCGTCACTGTGGACTGGGTGACCCCGAGTGGTGAGCATAGCCTTAAATCTTGACATGGCTTCTCCTTTTACTTACCATGGACAATATAGGTTCTCCTCGGTACGGTCAATGCACGAGATACCTCGCTGCTCTGCGGGTCGGCCAGAAGGTTACTGTATCGATCAAGCCCAGTGTAATGAAGGTGCGTTCTTTGTACGTCTTTCTCCGCAGCCGGGCGCTAATATTCTGCTAGCTGCCGCGCAACCCCAAACAACCTATTATCATGGCCGGGCTTGGCACAGGAGCTGCTCCATTCCGCGCATTCCTGCAGCACTTCGCATTGCTTGCCTCTCAGGGACAGGAGATTGGGCCGGTCTATTACTACTTCGGTTCTCGGCACCAAGCTTCCGAGTATCTTTATGGGGAAGAGATCGAGGCTTTCATTTTGGATGGGATCATCACACGGACTGGCCTGGCCTTCTCCCGAGACGGTGCCAAGAAAGTCTATATCCAGCACAAGATGCTCGAGGACTCTGAGGCGCTCGCGCAGATGCTGCATGATGATGAGGGTGTCTTCTACTTGTGCGGTCCTACGTGGCCCGTTCCAGACGTGTACGAGGCACTCGTCAACGCATTTGTGAAGTACAAGGGCGCCGATCCAGTGAAGGCTGGCGAATATCTGGAGGGCTTGAAGGAAGAAGAACGATACGTGCTTGAGGTCCGTACTCGTATATGTTCTGTGAAGACTACCTCCTAACAAGTTGAAATATCTAGGTTTACTAAGGGAAGAAATAAGATTTGGATCATTAGACGTAGCTCTTTATATGGTATTTAACGTCGATTTATTATGCGCCTTCTGTTTCTCCTCGCATGATGCAATGCCTATAAGATGGATCTACTGCATACACCGAAAAGAAAGGATTTAAGACGTCCCGATGACATGAATAATATAGTCAATCAAGCCCAGAGAGGAGCGGCAGCGATATTGGCCTTCATCAGGTGCTCTTCGCGCGCAACAGCTCATATATGTACCACACCAAAAGGCCACAAACAAAGAGGCCGACGATGATGACAACCACTGCCATAGCAATCTTTCCACCTCTACTAAGCTGGGGTCCTGCACAGGCGTGGGGAAAGACCGAATCGCAGGGTTGACCTGTAGGTCGGACTTTCTCGTACGCTCCTCCTTCCAGAGAAGTGAAGAACGGATCGTTTAAATCATTCAGGACGTGCATAGCAGCCAATGTTAGCATTGGTGCGTTGTAATCAAGAGCCACCTGTTATCCATCAACAAGAGCGCGAGGTCAGTCATGACATGAGGCGCAACACACCTCCGTTTCAGGCCAATCACTCCGAATATCATAGTACTCGTCGTATCTGGTAGGACCACCGATGACGGCCCCGTAAAGCACATATGCCTCCTTTTCGGGAGAGGTATCAATGTTACCTATGTCGTTTCCTCCGCTCGCCATTGCTGAATGGGGGTTTGATGGTGAGTTTGGATGAGAGCCTACGATGTAAGGCACTGTCATTGCGCGTTAGACTTAGGTCCTTGCAAACGCAGGGTAAAGACGCGCCATGCATTGGATTTTTTCCTAGGACGTAATCAACCTGATTTTGCGCAAATTTCTGAAGGAAAGGCAACTCAGAAAACGAATGAAATGGTTCAGGAGTTGTATTACCAGATAGGTAGCTTTCTTCTGCGGAGTTGATGCAAGTTCGGCATATCTGGTCAGCAACATGGCTGCGTTGAGAGCTGGGTTGAGGCTCGCGGAATCAGAGTCACCCTCGTAATACAGAAGGCCATCTAAGCATCGCACGAATTAGGAAGAAAAATATTGATATGAGGCTAACACACTCTTTGTCAAGTATCCGGGTCCTTGATTATTGACAATGCGATCGAAGTAGCGCTCGGCTTCAGTCTGCCATTCGGCAAGGTTTCCACCAAGATGAGAAGACGACTGAGAGATTTGTGCAAACAGGACAGCGAGCCCAGGAGTTTTCGAGTCCCAATTAAAGACACCATTTTGTCCACCTAGTTTGAATCCTTGATAATAATTCACAGCTTCTCCGAACAGAGATGTTGAATTAGTCGCGTGGGAGAGAAGAAGTGCGGCCAACGTCAGTTCGTCGGTAAACGAAGAGGATCCATAACTAGCGGCGATAGCTGGTACTGAGGTTTGATACGTTTTCTGGCCTCCAGTTGCATTGATGGCAAAGGAGTAGAGCTGCTCAGCATGTGTTAACAGTTTATCTCCATACGAGGAGTTTTGAAGTGAAGCCGGCGGAGAGAAGGAACTACTAAAGCCTTTATTAGAATAGAGATTTGAGCATGCAGAAAATGCGGCAGATGCTCCCGCAGCAGCATCTGTCCCAGGGTGGGTGTTGTTGATTTGAAAAGACGGTCTGGATGGTGGGATGTTCTGATCGCCACCCCAATAGGCATTATCCAGGTCCGCTTTTCGTTACGATGAATAAGGCATATTCAAAGATGAAGGTAAAACAAACTTGCTGCTTCCAACCAGAACGTACAGAGTATTCTCCGAAGAATGTGCCTTGGACTGAATGAGGCAAGGAGCAGCAAAGGAAGATGATGTTTCAGATCTTACCTTCATTAGCCAATCGAGACCCCATCGTAACATGTCGTCGAGGTATGCAGTTTGGTTGGTCGTGTCGTAGGCTTGACCAAAATGCTAGTTTGAGTAAGGGACAATACAAAGGTACATTAGTTCAACCTTTTCCATAATCCGTAGCTCCCCAGCAGATTGACATAAGTGCAGCGCTCTATATCCAGTCAGTCGTGCCTCCAAAGCTGCGGTGAGCCTGCTGACCAGTGGAAACGTTGCCTTGATGTAATCTGCCTCACATTAGCATGGCGAGTCTTAGCATGACAGCAGGCACGCAAACCTCCTGCATCAAAATAACCACCTAAGACCGTCGTGTCAGTTTGACAGAAGCCGATGGTGTTGGGCTCTAGAACGCACCACTTAGGTCCAGACCAGCATCCTTTCCATCACTCACAGTACTTGAGTTCCGCCACGAGACGCGGTTAGAAGATGAAAGACTTCCGCTGCGCTGGGCCTCGTAGAAATACAATAAATTTCCCAGAAAAGTAGACCACTGTGGATTTGGTTGTGGTTGAACCTGTCCAGACGTTTGTCGAGACCCGTCAGACGCGTTGGGGGGGATATATGGAGGGTTTGGAAGGGCGAGTTGGGCGTAAACAAAGCACGAGGTAACGGTGTATAGCAGCACCAGGCCGCGTAGTAGTATGAAGTGCATTGCAAAGCCGATCTACGTCGTACAACATGTTCAAGACTTCATGAAAGCTGTACACATCACGTGTGTCATCCATTGAAACTTCCACCAGGCTGCACTTCAAAGTTATGCCCACTGACAGCCTCGACACACCGCTTTTAGGCATCTCTCGTTGCGATTCTTTCGACTCTCCCCACAGTGCGTTTACTTTCATTGATCAACATTCATCCACCAGTTCTCGTCGACACTAGTAATCACAACAGTCACTATAACGAATACCTGCTTGTGCTGAAATGCTAGAATCTTGGACTCTATGAGCCATGGAGCCAAACCAATGCCGAGATAGCGGATCTTCTCCCTTCAAAGTTTGGGCCTTTCTCTTAGCATACTCTTCGCTCAGCGTGTCCTCGGTTCTTCTGGTTCGGTGCAATTCTTGGCCATTCTTAGAATTCCCTCAAGCTGTCTTTACGATATCAAGCGTCGACTGAAACATTTGGTATATGTAGACTCTCCACGTTGATCTAGATAACCCTCCAAAGTCACATCGGACGTAGATTAATCTGCCGTATGAACTGGCAACGCATGCACAACGTGCCGCGTGCACTGTAATCTTACACGCACCCCTGACTTCGAGCCCTGGAATCGAACCTTCGTACCCCTTCTCCACCCATGCAGTTTGTACGCGTTCTTAGGAGCGCCTCAAGGCGCAGGACTTAAATGCACCTGCCGTTCAATATATTTCCTGCACACTACAGAAATTCCACTGATTCCAAACACTCTGTATCGAGTATTCTCTCATGTTCCACGATACCAATGAGATCGCAAAGGACATGCGTCCTCCTTCGCCGCCTCAGCCTCAGGCCCATCGAGTGTACGTCAGGGATTGGTCGACCATGATGGACTGACCCTTAATCGTGCCCCTGATAGCGGATATTGCTTCGAGCAGCTGAGAGGTTCATTGGATCCTTGCTTCCTTCAAAAATCTGTCCTAATTCCTCCGATACTGTTAGGTGAAATATTGAACATGCTGGGAAACGAAACATTCTACGCGGACAAGATTCAGAAGCTCGAAGCCGAATTGAATGTTTACAAGAGGGCGTACAACGATGTCGACTCCGAAAGGCGACAACTCGATAAGTTAAAGCAAGATGCGGTAAAGGAAAAGGAAGATTTGGAAAATCAAATTAAGGTAGGCGTTCTCGTCATCCTCAAAGTGACAAGCCCTTAAAGCTCTCCACACCAAAGGGTTTCCGCGTTGTTACTCTTGTCGACGGTGACGGCGCTATTTTTTCTGGCGACCTCATCGCCCAAGGCAAAGCAGGCGGACATGCTGCAGCACAGAAGCTGTCTGACTCTATCATGCAACATCTTTCCTCGATCTACGGCGCCAATCAGTATCAACTATGGGTTTGCGTGTTTTTAAACAAACGCGGATTAGTCGACACCTTCGGCCGCGTCGGTAATGTGATGGCAAAGCAAAAATTTGAAGACTTCATGATAGGATTCAACCAGGCTGCTGAGCGGTTTATAATGGTGGATGTTGGTGACGCGAAGGAGGCGGCCGACGCCAAAATAAAAGGTAAAAGCCATATTTCCTCAATCAAACTTGGAAACAACTAAAATATTTCTCACAGCGCGGCTCGAAGATGAGATCCGACTGCCCCAGACATATAAGATTATTTTTGGCGGTGAGTTCATCGCCCTTGACAATCCAGAAGACAATATATGATGTCGTAGGCTGCCACGACAATGGCTATGTCACCAATCTCCGATCGCAAATCACTGCCGGGTTCAAACAGAAATTAATCCTCCTCCGAAGCTATACCGACATGGCTGCGGGAATCGCAGACCTCGAGCTGCCAGTATTGACTATCCCTGATCTGTTTTTAACGCATAAACTCGTGACGCCACACCCTGCCCAAGTTGCCCTCGGTGGCCAAACTGGCCATATCAACTCTTCTCCCCGTGTTGCTCCAACTCAGTGCCCGGCGTCTGTACCCATGCCACTGGCACTTCCAGAACTCGATCAAGGATCTGGCGTTGTTCCGGAATCCACGGTGGAGGCAGAAAGTTTTACATCCCCGCGTCGTCCTTCTGTTCCACCTACTTATTCTTCTGCGGTCCAACATACCCAGAAACGCGTGCCAACTCCTGACTTGGACTCCAGCGACAGCACCACGAGTGAGGCGAGCGACGATTTCCCAGAATGTCCAGCCCCAACATTCACCCGGTCGAGACATGTTAACCCAAATATCGTAAGTTTGATGCTGTCACGAAGTGTACTGATGTGGTCTAATTCTGGAGCTGACGAACATGAACAATGATTCTAGCCGTTATCGAAACGTACGTGACGTCAAGCAGGTATTCTGTTGTGCTGAATCGCTCGGGCTAGATAAACCTCCGCCATGCACATTGTTCTACCTGGCGAACTGCAAACATGGCGTTGATTGCAAATATGGACACGACTATCTTTTGGAGGCTGAACACTTCACAGAGATCCGCGTGAACGCGAAGAAGGCACCGTGCCCTGCTGTTAATAAGGGTGTGTTATTTTATTATCTAGCCTAGATTCACGGTGTCCTCTGTCACCTATCGTGTCGTGTTTTCTGACTGGACTGCAGGAGAGCCTTGCCTCTGGGGCGATGATTGCTGTTACGGCCATTATTGCTCGCTGTCGACCAAATGTCATTTCTTCAAACAGGGACGCTGCAAGTTCCTTGGAGGTGAGTGCGCGAGGGCTGTGCTTGACGAGTAGGCTGATGAGCCACCGGTGCAGCTGACATGCACAAGGAGCCGAAGATCCAACCTGATGAGCAACTTTGAGATGTGATTGGTTAATATGAATCGGAAGACTATGATTACCTATACTTACTGTGTTTTGTGTATGCTGCCTATGCCACATTATGATTCTGAATATCATACGACGTCAAGTGTTGAATTGAGGCAAGTTCAAAGTCAGCGAACGGTCGAGGAAAGCATTTCCCGCGGGTGACAAATCCCTCGTTCTTTCTCCCTTCATGGCAAAACATCAAACGCAGATGGGCGTTTCCTTGATGCAACAGATGATGATGGTTCCAGCGTATAACGTACGGGCACAGCAGCGAGGGTGTATGTGTTTTGGTTCATGGCGCGCTTATAATGGGTTGCGTTGTCTGGTTAGATCTGTTCGTGTGACTTTCGAAGCTTCTTGGCCATCTTCCCCGTTCTATTGGTACCTTTCTAGCAATAGAACCCGGAGAAGCCGCTCTTTGCCTTTCATTTGTATAGAAGAGGCCGTACGTCGTCTTTAAAGCACCCCACAAAGTTGACTCACATCGTACGTCTTCGTCCCCGCCTCCCACCTCAACCTCCCACCCAGCCTATCATGGCTACCCAACCGCTGGCCGAGGCAAACCAGCAGCTCTGGTGTGTTCCATTTTCGTTATCTCCAGATGCCAACTTACGTCAGATTTTTTTTAAGGGACGAAACCCTTACCCGGCTTCTGAGTAGGATTCTTCATTCCTTTCTTGGTGTTCGTTAACCACGCCTTTTCCATACAGCCCTCTCAACGACGACGGTTACACGGAATACCGAGCTTGAGAACCGAGTTTCTGAACTTGAAGTCGAGCTCTCTGTTTGGAAACAGGCGCACTCCGTTGCACTCGAAGCTTCTGAACGCGAGACTAGAGCACATAATGTGCAGGTCGCGGCGCTGAATAGGCAGATTTCAAATTTGGACTGTTTTAGAGGAGTACTTTCTTTGCCTCTATCCTCTACCTCGTGGCCTAACCTTGGCCTAACCCGCGCCACAGAATCAAAACCCACTCATTTTATGCGTTGTCAACGGTGACGAGAACATATTTATTCGTGAGCTTCTTGTGCAAGGGCAACAAGGCGGAAGGGCAGCGGCGCAGCAGCTCACCAAGTCAATCGCGGAATATCTTTCAAACGAGGATGTTCATATTTTTGGTCGTCTCTCCTTCTGGATAACCATATATTACAACAAGATGGAGCTAGACGACCTCACCAGGATCCATAAGATTTGCAGCTCTGAACAACTGGAAGGATTTCTCGCAGTACCTCGCCCAATCTTTTTTCTTCATAAGTATATCTGACATAGTGATGGCAGGGTTTCAGCCAATCCTCACCTCGGTTTTTAATGGTCGATGTTGGCTTCAGTAAGGACTCTGCCGACTCCAAGATAAAAGGTCCGTTTTACCGGTTGGAAATATTTACCAGCATTAAAAACATCGATTTTAGAATATCTGCAAACATACACGCGTTTCCCTCAAACTTTACGCGTCTTTTTTGGCGGTAAGATATCAGCACCTGATACCATGAGCTAAGAATTTATCGTAAGCTTTCTAGGCGGCCAGTCGGATGTCCCAGGCTACATGTCGATGTTCAGCGCTCTGGAAAAGGAACAACTCCTCGGGAAAATAGTCATGCTTCGATCTTCCGATGATATCGATAGCGACTCAAGGCTACCTTCCCTTCCTCGGTTAAATGTGGATGGATTGTTCATGACGGAGAAGCTACCAGGAAGAGTTTTCACGAAACTTTCACCATTGACTGTGGGCTCATTTGGCACCGTGACGACAAATGGTGGGCTCATAAGTCCTCAGTCTCCGGCTCGAGTAGGTGGTCGCATGATTGATCCCTCTCTGGTGCATATCCCCTTCACAGTTGTCGACAGTACGAATCTCATCACTTTTATTTTAGCCTCTACACAGACGTATGTGCGTTCACTTCCGCTTCGCCAATAAACTTGATCCAATAGGCGACAGAGAATCCGCCGCCGTGCAATGAACACTACTTGATGAGTTGTTCCAAAGGGGTAAGTGTTTCTGCTCTTGCCATGTTGTGGTTTCACGAACGTCAGGTCAGGCTGTTGTATGCAAATACTCGCACGATTATGTCCTGACTCCGGAGCAATTGGCGACACTGGCGAGCAACGCAAAGAAAGCTCCGTGCAATTGGTTAAAAAACGGCACGTTGAGAACTGACATCGCTTCCTTTGGCTGAAACATCTGCTTTTAGGTGTTCAGTGCCCGTATGGAGAAGATTGCTGCTGGGGTCATATGTGTCCCAATGGACCGAAATGCTTCCATCTCTCCAAAGGAAAATGTTGGTTCAAAGGGGGTATGCTGAATATACGCATCTGATGTTTTCAGTTATTGACAAAAGATACAGAAGCAATGCATCCTTCGAATACCCCCAGCGAGCCCTCGACTTCGGCCTCAAATTGAACCTTTATGCTTTAAGAAACCATCGACCATTCGTCGCCCCTGTCACTGTTTAAGTTCGCCAGACGTATATACCTGACATGATCTTTCTATTCTCTCGGACATGTACACGATATTTGGATGGAAATTAGTCGCTTTCAACTGTGGACATACTGCTGGATTGGTATTGCTATTTTATAATTTTTGGAAATGGATTATGGCGTTGTTTGTTCAATTACATGGACATGGTCGTCAGATCTCGGCAAACGGCGCGTGTGAAATCGATATGTGGAGATGAGCCACTGAAGCCCAGCTCTGGGCAAGCAATTCATCGCCTGTTTCACCTAGAATATAGCCATGTCCACTGTAAGCCAATTTCATCATCTTCACTCACGTCCAGCTGATCTCCGTCTTGTGTTTAGAACGAAGACCAAGACGATCTCAAGCCCACCACCACCCCAGGTTCCGTGCGATGACATGCTCAATTCAATCTATCATGCTGATCATCTTTGTTTTCTAGGCTATAAGCCCAGTGCTGCCAAATCTGCCGATGAATACGCTCAGCTTGATGCCAACGATGAGAGCTTGGCTCGCTGGAAGGCATCTCTAGGCATTGTTCCTGGTGCCACTGGGGGTGATACCAATGGCCCCAAGGTCAGCAACTTAGAAGGGCCAGTTCTAACCGGTCATCTCACACCCATCCAGGTCACAGTTCTAACTCTTGAACTCGACTCTCCCACATTGCCTGCCGGGAAAAAGATCGTCTTTGATCTCAAAGACACTGCCAGACTTGCTGATACAAAGAAGCATCCGATTGTGATTAAGGAGGGAGTGGAGTACAAGTGAGTCCTAGAAACCATCAAGTTGACCAGATGTTGACTGTGAAGATTGCAGCGTCCGCATCACCTTCAAGGTGAATCATTCCATCATTTCGGTATGTTCAAGCAGTTTCTGGCTCTCCTTCCAGGGTAGATCGAAACTGATGAGGCTGGTGTTTAGGGTGTCCGATACATCCAGGTGGTGAAGCGAGCTGGTGTGAAAGGTGTGTTTTCAATTGCCAATCATTATCACCTGCTAACTTCGGGGGTGAAATAGTCGACAAGCTTGAGCAGATGCTCGGGTCTTACGGCCCTTCACCAACAGGCGAGCCTTATACCAAGAATTTTGATCCTGAGGAGTCACCTTCTGGGATGCTGGCTCGCTCTGGCTCTTATGCTGTTCGGAGTCGCGTGATTGACGACGATGGAGAGGTCTACGCCGGTTTGTTTGTTCTTTCCGGTGCAAGGGAACTCGTTTACTGACCGCATGCGATGGTGCAGACTGGGAATGGTCGTTCAAGCTGGCCAAGGAATGGTGAAGGGCATGGCATGCACCATTGTCCATAAATTCATTTATCTTGGGGCCCTGACCGTTCTTCACGTATATCGTCATCATGCATGATCATCCATTGTAGTTTTTGAGCCAATTCATACCTTATGTATCGCGGTGGGATGGATGATGTGAGCAGAGTGTTGAAGCCAAGTTGAAATGTGACCCGATGCGTGACTACAAAGCTTCAAATGTCCATGAGCAGTCTTGGTTGGAGATGCCTAACGCGTCTCCAGTCTAATCTTCATCAAAACACACGATGCTCTCCCTTCACCAGGACATGGCCCCAGTTAAATGGCCAATACACGTTCCGCACAACCCAGACGCGTTGCTCAACTTCCTCCGCTACCCCCACAATCACCAGAACATGGGTGGATCGCCTGCCACCGAAAGTTCGACCATATCTATACCTAACACGCATCGATAAACCTATCGGAACCATGCTCCTGTTCTATCCCTGTGGTTCGTCGAGCCTACGCAGTCCCAGCCTCACCATCCCCTGAACAAACATCGAATATAGCATGGTCGATAACCATGGCGTCTTACGCTCTAGAACTCCCTTTCACCACACCCTTGACTTACATCAGCCTATTTGGTCTTGGAGCACTCGTTATGCGTGGCGCTGGCTGTACGATTAATGATATGTGGGACAAAAATCTCGACAAGGCTGTAGGTGAGAGTCATCGACCATATACAGCCATTCATCGCTCAAAGCTTAGCAGCAAGGACCCGGGAGCGGCCTTTGGCTAGAGGTGACATCACTTATGGACAGGCGGTCGTATTTCTTGGTGCACAACTCACGGCAGGCCTTGGTGTCTTGACGCAACTAAACTGGTACAGGTATGTGGTTTTCACCATTCCGTAAAGCCATCCATTCGCACCTCTGAGAATGTTCTATTAGCATCCTGCTTGGCGCATCATCGCTGTCGGTTGTAACCATCTATCCATTCATGAAAAGAGTGACTCATTGGCCCCAGGCTGTTCTTGGTCCGTCTTGGTCCGTCATCGAGAGCACCGGTTCTAACTATTTTTGTGCTTCAGGTCTTGCTTTCAACTGGGGTGCTCTCCTTGGTTGGTCAGCTGTGGTTGGATCCGTCAATTGGGGCGTCTGCCTTCCTCTATATGCAGGCGGAATTTGTTGGACGCTTGTCTACGACAGCATTTACGCCCACCAGGTACAATGTCGCCATTATCGCGTACATGCTGCTGACTAGGCTATGTACTAGGATAAATTGGACGATGTACACGCCGGTATCCGATCAACCGCGCTGCTCTTCGGAAGTCATTCGCGATCGATACTCAGTGGGCTTTCAGTATCGACGGTATCACTGATATCATATGCAGGCTACCTAAATGGCCACGGGTCACCTTTTTACCTCGGCATGAGTATCGCAACTGTGCAACTCGCTCACGTGCTCTACCAGACTGACTTCGATAGTCGTCGCAGTTGCTGGAAAGGTTTTGTTGGGTGCGGTTGGGCCGGCTTTTGGATCTGGATGGGCACTCTGGCAGACTATACACTCCTCTGCCTTCAGGCCGCATGAGAAGAATACAACATTTTTGGGGCATGGACTACATCGTGGTTAGTAATTAGCTATTATAAAAAACTGGCCGCATAGGACGAAGGGGAAAACAACAAATGGTGCCGATATGGCAATGAATCTACATCAAGAGGAAAATGCCCAGGGAAAGCATGATACAAATACGCGGAGTACCAAAAACAAGGCAAGGGAAGAAGAGGGAAACTCATGCAGAACTGCTGTAAGAGACAACCGGTCGAAGACGAGACTTTATCCAGCCTTTGAAGCCAACGACGAATAATGTCCAGCAAAAAGCGAAGCAAGTCATTGCGACGGCTACATTGAGGAACATCATGACGTCTAGAGAATCGTGGTGTTACCTGGTTACTCCATGTGAAGAGGTTTACGCTGACGTACCATCTCGGCCTCTTCGCATGGCAGCAATCGTGACCTCCTCCGTTGAGAACATGAACACCAAACCACCGCAGGCTACGAAAAAGCTACCAAGAGCTTCTGTGGGAGGACGCGAAGGGAGGATGGACTTTGGAGGGCTTATCCATAGGAAGAAGTAGGTGAGACAGCGGAGGACTGAGAAGGCAACAAGCAGGTTTCCCCAAAGTGCGTGTATTTGGACCTATAGCAGGGTCACACAATGTATTGAACTGAAATAGGCAAAGAAACTGACCTGGAACAGGTAGGTCTGTGCGTGTGCAGCCATCGCAGCGCCAGTTACACCAATGACAAGAGCAGGGAAGGGATTGAAGCTCGCAGAGTAGCTGGGTGGCTCTGCGACAGCGTCTTGAGTTAAATGGGAGCTTATGGAAGCAAAGGTCGAAGCAGCTAGCCATTTGCGAATTCTTTTTGACTCGATACCCATGCCTGTTTTACACATTGAGACGAGGTCTTTCAATCCGCCTGTTACTAATGCTCACCAATGAGACCTGCAAAGCAGAACATGACCTTGCAAAACAATTTAGCTGGACTGAAGCAAATTAAAATGAAGTGAACCTTACTGCGATCCCGATGTGTTGGATTTGTTTCGTTGTGAACGGGTCGCCAGGATTGGCACCGAATCTTTCCATCCACATATTTGTGGCTCCATATATGAAGATGACGAGAGATTCTGTGAACTCCGCGGAGACATAACCACTGTTAGGCGCTCGGTTCCACGCCCATCCCAGTTCGGCGAATGATCCAAGGAATCGAGCAAAGGAAACCAGGCCATACGACCAAAAGATACCACCCTCTGAACGCAGACGATAAGATCAACTATCGGGACCGAAAGTGGGACGTACTGATGAGATGGGCTAAGCAGCCATTAGTGTAATTCGCTCGGCAGCCGCCTGGATGGACGTGAATGTGTGGAAATAAATGAGGGCTGGTGACAACGCACCGGTGTAGATGACGATTCCAAGCAGAGTCTGGGCCAAACCGGCAAAGACAAGGAACCTTTCCAACACAGCGAAGGACGCATTTCCGATGGACCGAATTAATCCGACGCGCGACCTTATCGCACCCTTGACATCTTGAATCTTGTCTATGGGGGAAGCGGGACCAAATAAGGTTCCATCGGACGCAGTGGAATGACGTCGATGATGTCGACGGTGGTGGTGGACATTGTTAGCCCACTGTGCAGTATCGATCGGATCGAGATCTCCCGATTCGATCGGAGAAAGCCTGATCTGCTCCTCGAATTCCTCTGCCTCATCCACAACAAGTCCCGTATACTCTGCCCCAAAGCGATCCTGGTCCATATCGCAGCCTAGAATGGTGGTCCTCCAGAATCTCTTGATCAAGAATTTCTCCCCACTTCTAAAGAATCCAACGATGCGGCGCAACATTGCAACCATGTCGATCGCTGACAAAGACAGTGCGAGGAGCAGCACCATGTAGCCTTGCTTACCATGAACCGCGCCTGAGACGCAATGTTAGACCAAGTCCCAATAGCCCAATCCTCAAGTCGACGAACCTTCGTACCTATAAGAACCATCGGGATCAGACTTTTCGAGGACCCAATGCAGCGAGCGCAGATCACTTACATGTTGGGAGTGAGTTTCTTGTACAACCCACTTGAGGCGCAACCGAATGCAACCAATACATAGAATACCACAACAGCAAAACCGTGGCCCGCATGTTTCACAGAACGCATCGCAATGCCTGATCATGATCATGAAGCCTAGTAGCGAGACGACACACAAACCCCCTACCTATGGGAAGCGCGATGAAGAACGCGAGGGACATGAATACGATGTGCGCCATCATCAGACCTGGGTACCGCACCCCCTCACCCGCGCCCTCGAAATCAATGGTATAATAAGACGGAAGCGTCGCGGAATGATACATCGTCACTTCCGTCTCGTTTAACTCGACGAGAGGCGCGAAATGGGAATTATGGTGGTGCGACCCGTCCCTTGACACCAATAGACCCTCAGACGCTCGAACGCTTGCAGCAGACAGCAGAGATAGTAAGGCCAGGGCAAAGAGACGAGTAGCAGCCCGCTGGGAACGCATGTTGGCAAGACAGGGAAACGGGGTCAGAACTCGCGTCTAGATTGGTTAGGTTATTTTATATGGGCGTTTGCGACGTTGATGGGGGATAGTGATTTGTGATGATTACTTTAGAATTATGGTAAGCAGAAAACCGAAGTTCCGGGAGGCCGAGCTTCATCACCAATTGTTTCAAGAGAAGTTTCGGAATAAATTACTGAGTACTTGGTGCATCTCGATCAAGATCTTGGAAATGACGCGTCCCATATTTGGTGATACCTCCCATAAATAATACTGTTTCAACGGCGAACTTTCCAGCCATCCAGCCATCCTCGACGAGTACGGGGCTGATTAGCCTCGATAGCCATTCTATATCCCTAAACTGACCCACCTTACCCTATGTAAGTAGTAGGCGGAAATGACTCACAACGTCCACGTAATCGTTCCTTACGTTGTAGGCCGTCGGACCCGGATGAGATGTGATGTTTGCATGTCTTCGAGTGTTCTTTTGACTCGTGCACCAGGGACGAGTCATCCGACGCACCCGGCTAGTCCGCGCACGTCTACCAAGAGCGCCCCAGCCCAGAGCCGCCATGAAGCTTCTGGGAACTGCTCGACACTATGTGTGGGGTGCGAGGCCGCCAACCAAGGCGGAGAGAAAGTTGTTACTCAAGATAGATTGGTTTATACTTTCCTATTGTTGTCTTATGGTATGTTCGTTATCCATGCGATCAACATGCGATTGATGTAAACCAGTATTTCACAAATTGTGAGCATGAAGGGACCGATCACCACCCCTGCCTTCCATGACCATGAACAGATCTGGACCGTTCGAACATATCCAATGCATATGTATCTGGAATGAAGGAAGAGCTGAACATGGTAGGAACCGAGTTCAATGTCAGCACCAATTCACTCCTCCATTTGTTGAATCCTTCGCTCAGACGTTCTTTCAGAAAATCAATACCATTTTTACTTGTGGCTATATCCTCGGAATGATACCAAGTTCGATAACTTACTACACTCCCCCCTTCGTCGCCTGCTAAGTGACGCGTTTCAGACAATCTTATGCTACAAACCGTATCCCCAAGAATATGGTTTCCAAGTATGCAAGTTGTATGGGGCGTGTTGACCTTTGGGTACGTCACCTTTCCTCACCCAGAGATTATGATGTCCATAATCAGTGCTTATTTATATTTACAGTACCTCTGCCGTTCACTCCGTAGAGCAGGTGAGCAGACCACGGCACTCGCAAAATACACCGACCTTGACGGATGTTGGGTTGAACCAAGATCTATGTCATTAGGTTCTTTCAAGGAATGGCGGAGTCATCAACGTTCGTTGGCTCTCACTACGTTCTTGGGTCGTACGCTTTTGGCTGTCTCATTGTAACTGCTTCCGCTTCATCCTAATTTGAGTTTGAAGGTGGTACAAACCAGAGGAGCTCGGAAAACGCTCAGGGATTTTCACGAGCTCAGGGCTCATAGGAACATTGTAATTTATTTTCACGATCGCTTGTACCTACACTAATATGACCTCCTAACAGGTTTTCCGGTATTCTCCAAGCGGCAGTCTATAAGTATGTATGTGCAGCTCTTTGTGTGATACTATCCTTATAGTACCTTGGACAGACACCTAAATGGGCATGCGGGACGTAGTGGCTGGCGATGGTTGTGAGTTGTCCGTCAAAATTTGACCTCCGAGGTTCACCTTAAGCCGCGGCGCCAGATTCATTATCGACGGTATCATAACCCTGCCAATTGCTCTATATGGATTCCTTATCTTCCCGGACTTGCCTGCGACAACGAAGGCATTCTACCTTTCGACTGAGGTGTGTTGACGCTTAGCCTAAATGTGACACGCGGGTATACAGCGGCTTTTCCTATGACTACGGTCTCACCCTCCCTACTTTCCAGGAGCGCAGCTTGGCCTACCGACGGCTCGAGAACGAGCTGCAAGTCGCACGTCAACCTCTGTCCTGGGGTCTCGCTCGGCGTGTTCTCACGCGTTGGCGATGGTATGGATGCAGCCTGCTTGTTCGTCTCCTCGGCGTTTCCATCTTGGCTCTCGCTTCTCTGATCAACATCCCTTTTTGATCAGTTCGCTATCTCCGGCGAAACCGAGAGCTTTGGTTCCAACAATCTGATGGGACAATGGTTGAAATCCATTGGTGGATACACCGTTGAACAGATTGGTCCGCAACATCATTGTTCATTGTAATCCCGGTCCAACCTTCCAACTATAGATTTCTATCCCTCTGGTGCCACTGCTGTTGCAATTGCATCCACGCTCGTATGTGCCACATGGACTGATCACACATGTAAACGATGGCCTGTTCTCGTGTACATGTGTGTAGCAACTATCACGGCAGCTATTTGTATCCTTGTCTGGAGCAGTCCAACAGGCCTGAAATTCTTTGCATATTGTCAGTTATCCGGCATTTCGAGTATCTCCTGATTGCATACTCTGATCACTGGTTACAGACATTGCAGGAGCTTCGTTCGCAGGCCAGGCAACCACCTTCGCGTAGGTAACCAGAAATTGATGGCATGTAGCATGAACTGACATCTCATCTCATCAAGGTGGGCAAACCAAATTTGTGCAGACGATAATCAAGAACGTGGAATCGTCTTGGCTTCAATGAAGTACGCATCTGTTGGCAGTGATATTCATCACGTCTTAACATCCCCTCTTTGTATGTCCTCCAGCATGTGGAATAACGTTGTGAACGCATGGTGGCCCCTCCTGTTTTATCGTGCCACCGACGCACCACGTTTCCAGAAAGGAATGATCGCCATGATATGTGTGAGTGTTGCTACCTTGGGAGTAACATGGTTTGTATGGTACATGGAAAGACGGGAGCAGATGTCTAAACCTCGCGAAGTTATTATCGAGGAAAAAGAAATTGTAGATTAAGAATTGACTACATACAATGTTACCTCTAGTGTTGAACAGAACAGGACTAAAAATGCGCGGAGATGATGATGAGAAACGGGCTTTCCAGCAAGGCAGGTATATAAAGGGTTCGTTCAATATCTACAGTTGAATAGGACTTCCATCCGTGAATAAAAGTGCCGAGGTGTCGGCATGTCAGAGCTGGGAGAAGCTGCTCTGCAGAATCCGCGCCGAGGCGTGGTTAGGGTATACTAAATTATACTACTACTTAAGTACTGAGGATAAACTCGCAGAGTGACCAGCAGATTACTCGTTCGCAACCTGAAGGTTTTGATAAGGGTCACACCACATAGGACAAGATTAAGAGCAGACCTTCAGAATCTGGTTCTGGGACTGAGCGCGTCCATCGACAGTTCTTTCGGTTTGGTTGGAGGCCCCAAAAGTAGGCGGTAGCGGCGCAGGGAAGGGCGCGAGATTCGGCCCCCAGTTGATGCCTCCTGCTTGACCAGCAATGGGCAACATCTCGGCCGGTCCGCGCGTATAGCCCTGGGGACTGAGAGCTCGTGCAGGCGGTTGCGGGAAGCTGGTGCCTTTCTCGGAGTGGCCTTGAGCATAGTTAGCCCCAAAGGCATAGCCGTGATCATCGCTGGACCTGGGGCTGCCGAATCCCATGGACAATCGACCTTTCTCCGCGCCGTAGTGGTGAGTAGAGTCGATAGTCGACGATGGGTCAAAGGACACCGCTTCTTTCAGAAGTTTGTTGTTTCGCTTGCGCCGGAGAGCGAAAGTGGCTATAGTGAGGAGGACGACAAGGCCAATAAGACCGACAAGGGCGAAGACGACTCCAGAGAGGACTTTGTTCTGAAGGAAGGACTTCGGGGGTATAGGACTCGGAGAGGCGGAAGGGGTCGCATCTACGAACGCTGTCATTGTGTGCACCTTGCCACCTGAGGTCGTTTCATAGACAGAAGCGGCGGATGTCGGAGTCGGGGTCGGGGTGGGAGACGGGGTGCTGGAGCTGATCTGAGTCGAAGAGGAGGATGACGACGACGACGACGTGCTAACGGAAGAGGGAATGGAAGAAGAGGAAGAAAATGAACTGGTAAACCTTTTTAAACGCGAAGAGAGTAGCGGGGAAAATACCACATACTCGCTCAACGATCCTGAAGCAGAACTCGACCTAGTAGACGCACGTATGAAGCATTAGTAACGTGATCGTTCCAATACGAAAGGAAACTTACAATGTGGGAAGAGGGATCAAATGTGTAATGTCACTCAGAGGCAGACTTATGCTGGGCACTGGGAGAGCATTGCCACTAAAAAGCAAAGTTTCAATGTTGCGTCTTTTTTTTCTTGGAAAAAAAAAGGTTTCACAGGACATCGGTCAGGACTGAGTATAAAATGTGAGATCGTTTCTGGATGATGTTGTTGAAAGACTCCTACCTGGTATGAGGCCGCGCCTCTCAGCGTGAGCCCGGCGATGTCGGATCCGGTGCATGGTATAGACAGGAACAACGGATTAATAAAAGAGTGTGGCGTGCTATACGTAGCTCAAGTATACAGAAGCTTGAGGGACAGGGACTGTCCGTCAAACGACGTTGAGACAGATATGGGTATCGAGGAAGAGATGGAGGTGAAAGGAGAGAGTTCTATAGATGGGTGGCGTTCCATTATTCTCACTCCACGCAAACAACGTGAATGGTGGTGGTGTATATGTGGAGCGCATCAATTTGCGACCCGCGTGACTACCTTGTTGCCATCGCAATTTGGAGTCTAAACACTAGAGACAAATAGACGGGTGCATTATCCAGTGCTAGCGCAATGGCGATGTAAAGTTGCACCAGGCTGTGAAGCTGGTGCGACCAAAAACTTACGTGATAAACCAACGATAAACAGCAAGGATAGTGATAGTGATAGTGATATTACCCACGAACGGTCCCGACAAGGAACATGTGGGGGGTCCGTGATACGCAAAACAGGACTCATCATTATACAGCCAAACTAGAAAAATATACAGACTGCACGACCACCAGTATCGAATAAACTCAATAAGTTTCTCCAGCCTTGCGCTCCATGAGTTCGCGAAGAGGGCCGAGCAGCCGAGTGAAAGCAGGCGCATCGAGTGCTGCAACCTTCAGCCGGGGTTGCGTACTTAGGTCGTCTCGTTGGACCGCGCTGACGGTAGCGGCACGCGGGGCACGGCGCAAAAGTGATAATTCTGTCGGACAAAGCCATGAGAAAGCCTGCTGAATGACAATAGTAGGAAAACAATAACTGACCACCAAAGTAATCACCCTTGACAAGGTGACCTACGGTGATTTCCTGAACATGCCCCTCCTCGCTTTGCTGCAACTTCGTCACCACGGCCTCGCCTTCCTCGACAAAGAAGAACGTGTCGCCCATCTCCCCCTGCCGCACAACTGCCTCACCGTCGTGGTATACCTTGCTAACTAGAGCATCTGCAATTTTGCTCCTCTCCGGGGCGTCAAGAGACGACAACAACGTCACCGTCGACAAGAAGTGTTCGTACATGGTTCTGCGGCGATGGGCTGCCTTCAGAATGATCGTGCGGAACGTTATCCGATCCAACGACCAGAGGGTCGACGGGTCGATCGACAGCACCGTGGCGGCGCGTGGGTGGCCATACATTAGCGCCAATTCACCAAACGATCCCTCTGGGTGGTATTCTGCAACCTGTTTTCCGAACTCCGGGTGATACCCAGGCTGAATGAACATGTGTTCTGGGTTTAGAGTAGTTGAGGAATGGCTGTCGGTGAGCCACGTAGGAGGAAGTGGCTCGGGTCGGATGTAGCAATGAAGGACGCCAGATTCCACAACGTAGAAGTACTCGCCAACGTCTCCTTGTCGTATGACAACCTCGTTCCTCTCGACATTGAGCTCACGCATGGCGTTCAACACGCCTGTCTCCTGTTCCTCGTCGAGATCACGGAATATGAAGTTGTTCGCAATGGATGCCTTGATGCGGCGGATCTGGTCAGCTGTCTTTGGATAAACGGGCAGAGGTTCATCGGTGCTGCTGTCTACAGCAATAGATTCCGCGGAAACTGATGTGCGGCGTGCAAATATTGCGGAAGTTGGTGGATGAAGGTAGTCACCAGGGTTGTGGGAGGTAGGTGTTGCAGGATCGAAATTAGCAAACGGGTTCGCTGTGGTCAGTGGGGAAGTCGGAGGGAGCTCATGGCGATCGTAGTTGAAGGATGGATGGACGTCGTCGTCAGAAAGCAGCGCGTTGCCTGGAACATTCAGCATGCCAAACGGACTCTCTGCGATACTCTGCCGCAGAGATGGACGCTGGCTAGGATTGGGAAACAGGTGAGACGAGGATGTAGATTCGGTCGCAGTCAGTGGTGAATCAACGTAGATATGGCTGGGGAGATCCACGGCGAACGACCGACGCTGGTTAGCGTTTGCGAGAACATCACGCGTACGCGCTCGCTGTTCCTCTAGACGAGACTGGAACCAATTTGCGCAGAACTGAAGGGCATCCTTGGGCTGTACGCGATGGACGTCGCGAGTCAGATCTTTGACGAGGCTGTCGAACGTCGACATGGACGGGGTACGTTGGTGAGGAAGTTGAACTTGCTGAACTGCTAAACGGAACTATTTAGCGGAAAGGGCCACGTGCTCCCGCCCATTGTCACCTATATAGTGCTTACATAGAGCACTCGACGATGTGAACATGAACCTCAAAGGGCGTTTCATCCCCAACAAAGCATCAATGGCGTCTGCGCAGTGCCCCCACGTCAAACAAGGCGTCACTCAAAGGAACATCCAACATCATACACCGTAACTTGTAGTACATCATTACATTGATTACCTACTATCAACCCAGGAGTTAATCAGAATCGTCCACCCATTCAGCAGCAACTACGCGCTCGATGTATTCGCGGATCCATCGGGGGCGGCGATGATGCTGCTCGCGCACTTCATTGCGAAGCAGAGCCCTGCTATTACCAGAGGCGTCCTCTCCCTCGGTTTCAACTGGCGCGTTACGAATATTTGCTTCCGTCCTGATTCTGCCCTCTCTTTGTCTGAGGGTGACTCTCCTTCTATTCCAAATCGCCGGGTGGATGGTAGTCAAGAGCAGACTGGTCAAAGTTCCGATTTTGTGCGAAAAACTAGGCTCTGGTGTGTTGGTTCCGGGAGTTTCATTAATGATGCGTTCCTCCGCGGCAATGTTCACATTGGCGAGAGCATCTAGAACCACCCCGGCTTGTAGATTGATATTTGCGCCTGCTACTCCCCCGAGTCCATTTTGCGCGGGCCGTGGAGCTTCTACAGGGAGGTTCTGGGCGGGCTGGACGTTCTGATGAGGTTGTCGCGCGGCCACATTGGGTCGGGCCGCGTTTTGCTGATTCTCAGCAGCGGCAGCACGCAAGCCACGAATAAGGCCATTTCGGATGGGCCGCCAGATCTCGTACAACATCCAGACGACGATGAGGAGACCGAATATTGGCTTTCGCGCTGGGGCAACGAAGTATAACAGGAGCAGGGTGCGGAGAAGAAGCATCATGAGTGGTGCTAGGATTGGCCGTAGGGGCATCTCGCGAAGTGCGGGTATAATCTGGTTTGGATTAGGGTTCTGGTTCTGGTTCTGTGCCACACGTAGCTGAGGCAAGCCGAGCTGTTGGAGCAGCAGGTTGACATTGGGAGGTATGGGTACAGACTGGGAGGGGACTGTGCGGGTGTTGGTTGTATTGGAAATAGGTATCGATAATAGGGTGAATGTGTATGAAAGGACTTTCAGTGCGTGGAGTTGCAAAGGCGTCGGTGCCGCTGAAGGAGTAACGAGTGATAGAAAGTTTTGGCCACTGGAAAGGAAGCCATTAGCATAACAACAAGTCTGAAGAAGACTGGCACACTGACTCGACGGAGACATGTTCGTATTTCAACCCTCCTTCCGTGGCAGCAGGGAACTCTTCGTCGAGGATGGTTGGCCAAGTCCAACCATGCCTTTCAACCACCTGTACGGATAAAATCCGAGGTACAGTTTGGTCCACGTTACTAGTCCGCACCGTCATGTCGCTGGAGAGTGCAGCCAGGGCAGCCTGGTGCTTGGATACGATAAATGCCAGAGGGTGCAGAGTTATTGCTGCAGCAGGGGTGACATTCGTCCGGGGGCGCATTCGCGGATGAGGAAGGTCTTGGTGAGCCAGTGGGGGCACGTTATGAGGAGTGATAGATGCTGGGGCGGGCGGCGGGATCTCTGGTGGAGATGATGACCAAGCGGAAGGATGGACGGCGAGATGAACGATTCGTGGCTCATCAGGGGACTATACAGCAGGTAAGCCAAAACGTGATGGATGAATGGGATGAAAGGCTACGAACCTTCCAGAGCTCATCGACTTTCTCGTGGTCGACGAGATAACGGCCTCGCCAGATGATTCTCTGGCCATCGACCCGCGGCCTTCCTATACACGACTTGAAGATTTCCTGCTTGACATCACTGATTGTGGATGTCGAGGGAACCTGGATAACAAATGAATGTGCATAGGCTGGAAGCTCGACACGGAGTTCAACGAGCGACATGGAGGTCAGGCATGGAATAATTCCGACACGTTGCCGACTACTCATAGGAAATCACGTGATAGTACCAGTCTCGTCTCTTCTGTTCAGTTTTACTGTACATAAACAGTTATGCCGTCCCTTGAACTCTTGTGTGCCAGCTCAATCATCTCAATCACATCAGTTGCTTCTTCCCACTTTACCGCTTGTTCTGCATTGTTCCGAATTGCTGCCCCCAGGTTCTTGAACAACTCAATGTACTGGCCAGGATCCGTCGACGGCCAACTGGAAAAAATCTCAGGGAACTTGGCCAAGGTTTGGTGTTGAAAACGACTTACATGGACGTCTTAACGGTAACATCATCGGCTTCGATGGTGTCCACTCTTCCCCAGATGGACTCAGGCTCTTTGCCGTAGGACGGTTCGAGAATGGCCTGAGGTGTGGGTATCACCTTTAGTTGACCTTCTTGAATATCCAAACCAGACTTCGTATAGGTTCCTTGAATGCCGCGGACGAAATAACGAAGCTGTGACGAGCGAACAGACAGAATGTGGGCTCTCAAGATAGCGGTAAATGGGTGAGGACGCGTCGGTCCCGCAGGGTAATGGAAGTGGATTGTGAACTGTCAAACGGCAAGGTCGGTGAGCAGTTAAAACCTCATTCACGATATTTCGGCTCACAGTGTCGTCGACTTCCGGGCTGCCCACTCCCCTGATGTTTTGGATGAAGGCTGTAAGTTTCTCTGGCCTCCCAAAAAGTGTCAACGCTTGGTCGATGAGATGAGCTCCCAGGTCATAGGTCTGGCCTGCAGCCGGTAGTGGCTCATCCTTCCAGGTTCCCTTCAAACCTTTTCGATAACGGTCAAAGCTAGAATCTCATCAGCCGCGGCAGGCAAAGACAAGAGGTCATGGTGACTTACTGCGATTCAAACTCCACGAGGGTGCCTAAAGATTGAGGTGATGATTCAGGCAAGGCCAAGAGACGTTTGAGTGCCAGGAAATCAGAATCCCATCGGCGATTCTGGAAGGCATATAAGACCAATCCTTTGGCACGAGCAATATTTCCGAGCTCCTTGGCTTGTTTAACGGTGGCAGTGACGGGTTTATCGACCAGTACTACAAAGACGTTTTGGGTCGAAGGATTTTTCAGGAGTGAATGATAAAGCATTCACTCCCAAAGCATTCACTCACCATGCTTCCCTGCCTCCAAAGCTGCTTTGGCAAACGAATAATGGGTCTGATTGGGCGTGCCGACGATGACAAGCTCAACCTCGGAGTCGGCGAGCACCTCCTCCAAGGTACGATGGATTTTGGCCGCAACGCCGAAGCGATCCTGTACTTTTCCTCCACTTGATTGCGGGTTCCGTTCAAGGACGGAGTGCAACGTGAAGATCTTGGGAAGGGCAAGGATGAAGGGGACATGGAATGTCAGACCTGCGAGGCCGACGCCCAGTACGCAAGTATTTATGGGTTTTGCCATTGTAGAGTCTTTGTCGAAAGGGTTTTTCAAGAAGATTTTTATGTCAAAATTTTGGGCTGAGTCAGGAACCACGAGAGATTAAATAATTTAGCGACCGAGGACTTGGAGATGGTGGAGGATAATGGCCTCGGGCCGGAGGCCGGGGCTCGAAGCCACGTGGTTGTGCAGTCACGTTGTCGTGTCGCGTCACTTGCCAGCCTTGTTCTTCACCGCGACACCCAACTTTTCTTTTTCTCTCCTCTTCTTGTTCTACAACTTACAGCGGGCCTGAATATAATGTCGGACATCTACTTATCCATGGATCTTTCTCCCAGGAAGAAACGGTGTCCTCCAGTCGATGATGACAGAACTTTCACGCCCAAGAAGCTCCGAACTGCGTACGTTTTCTCTTGACATCCCCGCCCTAATATCTCATCAGGATAACCCTAGGCCACCCACTCCACCTCCGACCGCTTCACGCCACTCTAAAAAACAGGAAAAGGCTGGATTTCCAGACCACCTCGCGCGCCTCTACCGCATTCAAACCGCCCTACAGCACGCTCTGTCCCACGCACTGGCAACGTGCGCTGTATCGCCAACCTCAGACACTGGCATAGTACGCAATGTGCTCAACCACCTCTCACTAATGACCTACACGGGCTTTACGACCCAATTCGACGTCGACGATCTCAGCAGGCTCTGCTGGGTGTGGGAATGGGACGGAAAATCGCTTCCCGCGGACAAGAAGGAGAAGGTTGTGCTCACAGACGACGAAGAGAATCCCTTCTTGATCAGCCCGCCCTCGCCAGGCGCGCCCGGCGAATGGAGTCGCGGGGGTATGGGGTTGGTGCTTAGCCCGACTACTCATCACTCGAAACGCGACAGAAAACGTGTGCCTGCTTATGGGGTTGGGATTGAGGTCGAGATGGATATTGATAAAGATATGGGTGGGGGCATGGCCGCGGTTGCGCGCTGGACCGCCGCTGCGGAGACTCGCCGCTCGGAATTCCACGATAAGCTGAAGCGATGGATAGAGGTACGTGTTTTCTTTTCTTCAATGCCATGCCGTTGCCTAATGACGCGTCATTCTCCACCAGCTTCACTCTGACGCGTCGCTCGTGTCCCAAATCCCGCTCGCAGGTCTGCCTGAGCTGGCCATGCCAGCAAAGGTCTCTGCCCTCACTCGCACACTGGCCTCTGCCTCTCCCAAGGGCGCGATCGCATCCTTTTCATTACCAGGTCCGCCGTCCTCTCCGTCTAGGTCACCTACGAAATCACCCACCAAACGTGCTCTTCGGGAATTTGCTGTTCCCTTTCCTATTACATCTGCTTCAATGTCACCCACCAAGAGTTCTGTTCTATTCCCTCAGACTCCATCTCGCCACGACAGAGCTGCCGACCTTTTCTCTCCCCGCACGCCTGCTACATCTATAACTTCCGAATCTGCTTTTGACCCTTCCACACCTGTCCACCAGAAGGGCAACAAGGCCGCCACTGTTCCGCAAACACCTACCAGCTCTCGTCGCCAGGCGCTCTACGAGCGTGTTCGCCAACGATCTTTGACTGCATCTCCTATTAAAGCTCCGAGTAGTGAAAGAAAAGGCGGTAAGCTCACTCGAGACCAGATGATGAAGCTGGGACAGGAAGAGATGCGACGACGTTGTCTATTGGGCCGCCTCTGCGGAGTGGCGGAGAGTGTCTGGATGTGAGTCGTGTCTATCTTGGGGGTTAACAGATCATTTTAACGTGCGGCAGGCTCTTCTCTACGCCTATAGCGGGGTCGTCTGCAACTCCTACCACCCGGAAACGTCGAGCATTACCGACATCCGAAGTGGTAACAGCAGTCATTAAATCCTCCCCCGTCCCCATCTCGGCCGCAGAGGCCAACGAGTCACTCTCAATGTTGTCAAAGCTCTGCCCATTCTTTGTCAAGGAGCTCAACATTGCTGGAGAGGAGTGGCTCGAAATGCCCGCTTCCAATGCTGCCATGAGTGCGGGCAATGTGGAAGCCAGCCCCAGTAAGAAGCAGCTCGCGGCACCCCCGAGTCCTGGTGCCATGAGGGGAAAACATGAAAGCGCCGAAGAACTCGTTACGCGGAGCCCCAGGAGGGTTAAACGGGAAGCCGGTGGCCTTAGGGAGGTCAGAGAAATTATCCGAAGGGAGTTGGAGCTCCAGGATTAATATTGCTCTATGTACTTACATATTACTTAGTGCTATGTGCTCGATTTATCACCTGTATCTGCTCGATTTGTGCAAATGAAAATTCCATGCGTTCTAGTCGATTAGTAGTGGTGATTCCATTTCGAAGACTTCGTTCCATATGTCGTCCAGGTGGAAGAACGCAGAGGCATGACTTCCTGGTATATTTTTGAGTCGTGCGGACTTGTAAGAGCTTACGAGCCATTGTGCCATGGCCGCCGGGGCCATGTGATCATTTTGAGAGGAGACGACAAGCACAGGACAGCCGCTTTCTATGTTTGCCGGACAGAACGAACCCCATCCCGAGTGGTATAAGGCCGGGATATCGAGAAAGCCGCGCCAGCCGTGTGCCACGCTCCGAAACGCGTTCCGGCCGGCCTCGCGCTCGAACTGACCGTCGCACAGCCCCTGCTCCTCCTTCCACTGTGCGAACAGCTCGCGCTCACCGTCATCCATTGCGTCGGCCATGTTTTTGCGTATGAAAGCCTCCGCTGCCGGCTCTGAGACGAACTGGCCCGCGATGAGTAGTCGCACGAGATGCATGATGAGGTTGAATGGGACGTAGCGCGCGGGCGGGCCGGCCATGATGTAGGCCGGCCACGTCATGGAGCGGGCATACGCGGCGTGGCAGTGCGGGGGGGAGTGCGGGGCGAGGAGGACGAGGGCGGCGAGCTGGCGGCCGAGTGGGAATGTGTCGTGTGGGAGGCCGTAGAGCATCTGGGCTGGGATGGTGCCGAAGGAATGGGCGCAGAGGTAGAGACGCAGGGTGTGTGCGGTGTCTGGGTGGAGGTGGGTGATGAGGGTGGTTATGTCTGCGGCGAGGGTGATTGGGTAGGAGGGGTGGGGTGGGAGAGGGGAGGAGGCGCCCCAGCCTGGGAGAGAGGGTGCGACGAAGTGGACGTTGCGGTCGAGGAGGGCACGCGGGAGGCGGGATGCATCGCCAACGCTAAAGGCGCCATGGAAGAAGAGGACAAGAGACGAGCTAGAAGTGTTGCCGTTGTCTGCGTATGCAAGAGTACGGCCGTCTGGTAGAGCGAGAGACTTGTCTTGGACGTGTAGCATTGAGCAGCGTGGTGAAGGCCACCAGACCTTGCCTTTAAAGGCTAGACTGCCAGCTGCGGCATCAACAAGTACATGTGTCTATAGTCAAAGATTATATCCTGGTAATATAGAGAAGCCATATGGCCACCAGGAATGTATTTGAGCTTTGTGTTCTTGTACGTCGCAGCCAGCCACTTTGCAGGAGCCACAGCAGAGGTAACGATGAACACCGGGCGTTTGGTGTGGTCGGTATCCAGAGAGTCGGGACAGAATGAATGACATCCGACAACTCCATGAACCCCGCCCACGTCGTCGCCACGCTGCGCACCACATTCCCTGCTATCCCACGCACCACCTCATCCTCCTCGGCGCCCATATTATCAAACAGCGCGCTAGCCTGCTTCTTTACTTTGTCCCTAATCGCCCGATGGACTAAGGTCATACATGGTAGCGGAACGGGGAGAACGGTGCGAGCAGAAGGCAGCCGGCAACCCGGCGCCCGGCCGGAAAGATGCGCGCCGTAGAGTGCCGAACAACCCGCCGTCAGATTGCTGTCGACTGGGTAAAGGTGCCTGAGGAGCACGGTGATGTCCTCTGCGAGGCCGATGTGGTACGGCTTTGACCCTGGGGTCGGTGAAGAGTTGCCCCATCCGCGAGGAAGTGGACCACAACTGGAGATGGGTTCGACGCGTCTCCGACGCCAAAGGCCCGAGGACAATCGAGCTGGAAGTGTTTCCGCCCTGGGCGTATGCGATTGTCCTGCCACTGTCAAGCTTTAGAATATGTTCTTCACCCATGCTATCAAATCTGAGCATAGTCTCCCTTCTTTATACCCTGAGCAGGAAAACCTGAGCAGCTGCAAGGCACGAACTATGCAACGCTGCGCACAACTGTCAAAATTCTGTACAACGGTATCGCTTCACTGGTATACAGAACGTTCCTTGATACCCGCAGTCACGCTGCGGAGGCGTTCTTATCCCCATCCACCCTCATCCTCGCCTCCTTCTCAAACTCGACACAATCCACGACCCTCCCTTCCCTCCGACTCGTCTCCGCCGCAAACACCGTCAAATGACTTCTCAGCACCTCGCCCACGTCCGTCCCAAGCACCTCCTGCCTCCCCGTCTGCACTGCCTCCACAAATGCCCTAATGAGCCCCGTGTCTCCGCCGCCATGTCCCCCGCCCTCGTTCTGTGGACAGTGCTCCACGCTCTTGCCTGTGCGGAAGTCCGTAACAGTGAACGTGATCATATCGCCCACAATCTCGCCGTGCGTAAAGTGCAGCCGCGTCTGGCGGTCGCAGATCAAGGACGTGTATGCGATCATCGTGAAGGACGCGGTGCTCCCGTCCGAGAATTCGAGGTTCACGACTTGCTGGTCGCACACGTCGTTGTCGCTCTCGTAGACGCACTGGCCGTAGGGCCCGTTCTTGAGTGCGTCGGTGATGTTCTCGATATCGGGTATGCCGTCCACGAGAGGCGAGGCGGGCCAGCCCTTCAATCCTCTTGATACGGGGTCGAGGTAGACTATGTATTGGTCAGAAGGGATCATTTAGGGAAATAACGACTGACTCTTCTTGGCGCTGTATGGACATTCCTTTTCTACAGGGCAGTCGAGGCAGCGCGTGGCTGAGCCTGCAGCAGCAGGTTTGGCGGACTTGCGAAAGTGTTGGAGGGATCCAAAGGACGATACGCGCGTGGGTGTGCGTGGTAAGAACCAGTTGCAGAGGATATCGATGTCACTGTGCACATATGAGCTTGGATTTATGATAGCGCAACGTGGACGTACTGGCAGGATTTGGTCATGAGGGAGAAAGAACTCATGGCCTCGTTTGACCAGTTGCCTCGGACAAAGGAGTGGGCAAAATGATAGTAGCCTACAGGCTCAACCTGAACGATATTTACAAGATCACCGAGAGTGCGCGAACGAATGAGTTCGGTGATCTCTTTACTGTATGGCGAGTATCGCATCACTGAAATTCGCGAATGAGAACCTTGCAAGGAGTGATATAGACAGTAGCTCTACCATGTCCCATCCCAAATATCGTTCCGGCCTTCTTGATCGCGGCCTCCATCTTGAGGCAGTCCTCCAAGCTGGTCGCCATGGGCTTCTCGCAGAGAATGTGGTAGCCCTGCTCCGCAAACGCGAGCGCAACCTCGAGGTGCATACTGTCCTGCACGGAGATGAGGACCGCGTCTGCGAGGCGCTTGCCAATGGTGCTGATGGTCTCTGCGGATGCGGCGTGCAGGGCCTGCCATGTGTCGAAGACGAGGGTCTTGTCAACAGTGTGCAGTTCAGCGAAGGAGGCTTGGGTCTTGGGACGCGGCTCGGCGATGGCGACGACCTTGAGCTTCTCGGGGTGGGCGAGGGCGTAGATGGTATATGACTGCTAATAAGGTGAGCGATAGTGTATCTGGAGGGTAAAGATACGCACCTGCCCGCGCTGACCACAGCCGACGACAGCGAGGGTGACCAGTGGTTGCTCAGCAGCGGGGGAAGCAGAGTCGTCTTTCTTCATCTTGCGCCAGATGGCCTTTGTACCAGAAAGAAGAGAGGACATGCTATATATGAGAGTAGAGATATGCCATATGCGTGGTAGTCATGGGGTGCGCCAGGGGTATATAGTGCCCAACGCGGTCGCGGGGTCCGTGTATGCCACGCATCCTTCCACGTCTGTTAACGAAGCTCAGCGAACAGTCTTCGTGGTCGCCGTTCGTGCTGCCGCGAACAAAGCGCAAGTCGCTGCACAAGCCTGTCCCACCGCGCCCGTCGTTCCACCCGGCCCACCATGAGAAATCCATTCTTCTTGATTCGCCAGCCATCACATCGTCGCGCGTGTATATCCGCCACAAAACTCTCCCTCCCGACCCTCGCGTCAAGCTGATACAGGACGGCCATGATCCTCCGAGGGCCATGACTGAGCAGGAGCGGCAGTGGTGGTCGAGTCCATACCGTATGTAAGCCTCATTCGCAGAAGAATATCGCGTTGACCACTGTTCTAGTTCGCATGCTGGCATCGCCCATACGGCAGTGCATTGCGACCGAACGCTTCCTGCCCAGCGGTATGCACGTTTCTCTGATACAAACTTAATGTCCTAACCCATTACATTACAGATTTTTTAATCCGCCTGGCTCCCATGCGCCTTCCGCATTCCCCTGATCAACGGCTCACGCAGACCCTCATCCCCGACGGCCTTCAGCACCCAAAATTCACCGCCCGCAAGTCAGGCAGAGCAAATTACATCCTCTGCAACCGCGCTACAGTCTCCATCCTCGCCGACTTCCGTGCCAAACGCCTTGCTAGTATCGGCGTGGGCATCCACCCCCTCCTTGCCGACCACATCGTACACCTCCTCCGCCTGCGAGTCCTCCAGGAACTCGAGCTCCTCGCCGACCACATGCAGTCCCGCCTCCGCGACAAGCCCAAGGTCCGACTCATCCGTCGTCTCTCCCGCACCGAGTGGGACGCCCTCCGCACCACCCACGTCATCCCCTACCCCAACGCCCTCGCCGTCCTCGTCGTGCCCCCTCTCCAAAAAGACCCCATCACAAAAATGCGGCCAACCCCGTCCATGTCCGCCGCGCCCCCCAACCCTGGGGACATACTCCCTACACCCAAGGTGGCGTTGCCGATGTGCACATTGCATCCCACGGCCCCGGCGGAATGGGACTCAGCCCTGGGAGACGGGATTATCCCAGAGGCACGGGTCCCGCTGTACAACGGTGTCGCGCTGTTCCCTGCGCGGTCGCAACGCGCGGCCCTGCATGCGCGGCTGACGCGGCTGCTGGGTATCGAGCACCTGTCGCGGCATGCGGTTGAGAAGCCGGGGGAAGGGAGGCGCACGAGCCCTGCGTTCCTGCTGTGTTCCGACGCGGAGTCGGTCCTGAGGGGCGACATCGCGGCGGTGGCGATGGCGCTGTGGAGGGTGAGAATGTTTGAGGACGAA
This sequence comes from Lyophyllum semitale, assembly GCA_018851285.1. Classification (NCBI taxonomy): domain Eukaryota; kingdom Fungi; phylum Basidiomycota; class Agaricomycetes; order Agaricales; family Lyophyllaceae; genus Lyophyllum; species Lyophyllum semitale. Next base: position 53,658 of record JABCKH010000001.1, on the reverse strand, counting down.
GGGGAGGACGTGGCGTCGCAGAGTGCAGGGGGCTGGGAGCGGACGCGTCGGTGAATCGGCGTCTGGGGTCTTTCTTTGTAGATAATACTTGATCCATAACTCTTGGTTGATGGTACCAGATTAATATATGAATATTGCCATCGACATTCCCCTCTAATGTACATGTTTTCCAAGATCACGCCTCGACAGCCATCGGCACAACACCCGCCTCTGCAGCGTGAAGTTTCTTTGACAAGACTGCGCCCAGAACCTCTTGACCTTCCCAGAACTTTGGGAGCTCGTCGCCGGGCACGAACAGCCGCTCCACTTTGTCTTCTGTGATCACGCACATCCGTACGACACCTCCTGACGACCCGTCGCGCGACATGGCGAGCGCCAGTGCTACCATGGGATAATTGGTGAATAAATCGACAAGAATTGCAAAAGTGGAAACGTACTGTTCTTGACAAAATTGACGGTCTCGTCCCGTCCCCACCCTTCTCGGTACGTCGCATCACAGTAGCCGTACACATATGTCGATCCAGATCCTAGACAGAAAGCTCGTTTAGAAAAGTTCAGAATGAAGGGACCGAGCGCATACCGCCGATCGCCCAAGGCTGGCGGAAGAGACCACCACCGAGCGGGATGTTATACACACTGGGACCGACGTCTTTGTCCCAGCCGGCCACGATGATGCCGGCGCTCAGCTGGTCTTTGTTTTCGTAGCATAACTTCTGGAACACGGTCGCCGCGTGGTGCACCGAGGGCGGTTCGCCGGCCGTTTGGCTTTCGCGCGAGTTCATTAGTAGTGCTGACAGAGCAGCGGTCGTGGAGGGCGTACCTGTACATCTGGAGAGAGTAGTGCACGATATCTGCGACGGCTTGGGTGTCGGCTGCTGAGCCTGAACGGCAGCAGTAGATGCGGTCGTGGACGTGCGTCAGTTTATCAGTTACTCGATTTGCCTGTGGGGGTCATTCAGATGCAGTGTAGAGTATGGTGGGATGAGGGACCGCACGATATAGCTTCCTGTGGTTGTACGACTGTCTGCGCCGATGACCACACCGCCGTCGAATTGGACGGCCATAATTGAGGTCTGTGATATGGATTTGGTGAGCGAGCATGAAGCAAACAGATCTGCACGTACGCCGAGGTTGACCTCGCCGGTCTTGAGCCTATTAAAGTCGATGTGGTCCATGGTGGTGAGAGAGATGGAAAAGTTGGCCAAGTTTGGACAGAGCTGACGCGTCTTTTGCAGACCACGCGTCGCCCCTCGCTCTCCACATCTCCGCCATGGCTGCACACCAACTCAAGACCCTCTACAACGACCTCCAGCGCTCATTCAATGCCCGCCCCTCCGATCTCAAGCGATGCGGCACCCTGCTCGCCCAACTTAAAGTATGGCACATGCATTATCTCTGCGCACCTGTTTATGTGTGGTATATACAGCTCGGACTCATAGAAACTGGGCTACTGCTCCCTCAGGGAGACCGGAATCTTGACGACCTCGTCGTCGCCCGTGCGTTCCCTGTCTCTACGAATTAGATCAAGGATTTTACTAAGAACCCAGGCGACATCCTCGAAATCGGCGCGTTCTGGAGCATCCGGACACAAGACGTCCCCTCCTTCGACCGCTACTTTTCCCAACTCCAGACCTTCTACACCGACTACAGGTCTGTCCTTCCTTTCCTCCCCATCTCAACACCCACTAACCCACTACAGCTCTATCCTCCCGCCCTCAAAGCGCGAGTACCCTCTGCGCGGGCTCAACCTCGTCCGTCTGCTTACCCAAAACCGCATCGCGGACTTCCACACGACGCTCGAGAGCCTTCCGCTCCCTGCGGACGCCATCGCAGACAACAAGTTTCTCGCGCACCCCGTCAACCTCGAGCGCTGGCTCATGGAGGGCAGCTACAGCAAGGTGTGGAACGCGCGCGAGGAGGCGCCGGCGGAGGAGTACAAGTTCTTTGTGGATAGCTTGATGGGCACTATTAGGTGTGTTCTGCTGGTTCTCATGTGTGTGGCTTTCAAATGTTAATGGTTGTATAGGAATGAGATTGCGAGTTGTGAGGAGGCGGCATATGAGAGCCTGCCGTTGAAGGATGCCGCCACGCTGCTGTTCTTCACGAATCAGTCAGAGCTTCTGACCTTTGCACAACAGGTGAGGGCTTGCCTTTCAGCGCATTGTTATTTTCGGCTGACTGATTCCTTGCAGCGGGGCTGGATAATAGATCTTACGGCTGGAACGATCAGGTTTTCGCGGAAGGGCGAGGAGAAGATGGAGATACCAAAGGAAAAGCTCATCGCCGCGAACCTTGCGTATGCGCGGGAACTCGAGCAGATCGTGTAATGTAAACATATAGACTTAATTCCTTTTCACGTTCCCGTTCTCTCATTCAGACTCATCCGTGGCGTGAAGATATTTCATTCTGTGAATGGCCCAAAAAACAAAAAGCGACCTGGAGATAGTGCCTACTCGAAGGTCTCTAGGGCGGCTTTGGCCGCTGCTTCGGCCTCTGCTTGCAGGTCTTTCGGCACGGGCAGATGGACACCGTTTGTCTCATCGCCGATCCATGTCATCTCCAGCTCGAACTCCTTCTCCTTTGCGTCGTCATGTACGAGATAGATGCTGGAAACAATTAGTGATGAGCTCAGACACGATGGAAAAGGCAACACACATTCGTGCGGCCTCCATGACTGCTTCTCTTGTTGTCAGTTCTGGAAGCTTGAGCTTTTCTAGCTCTGTCTTGGCAAGCTGACGACCCTTGCCAACAGCCGCACCGTGGTAACCCTGATTATCACTTGAGTCAATCGTCTGCATTGATGTAGTGAGAAGAAACATACGAAAAAGATGCCACTCGGTTCCACAACATAAAGGGCAGGTCCCTCCTTGTCGACTGCGCCGATGATGGTGCTGATACCGAACGGCCTGACTGACGAGTAGAGGGTGTAGGCTTGGACATAGAGGCCCAAGCGATCGGCAATGGTCTATGCACGGTCGTTAGACAGGAAGTGTGATGTATAAGAACAAGAGGTCGGAACCTTTAATGGTGCAGGTTGGCGGTATTGCTCACGGTAGCTAGCTGCTTCGTCCCGCGCTGTGTTGGAGATGTGTCGGCCGTCTGCGAGGAGACCTGCTGTTGCCTACATACTAAGGCTCAACAATGATGTATCAAAAGACCTGGATGCGGCTCACCAGTCCTATATGTCTGTCTATTGTCTGAATTCTCCGATTTGCACCTGGAACCAGAAGCTTCGAGTGCACGAGCTTCTCCACAGCCAGGACGATGCCATCCTTCACTCGCAGGCCAATGGCCGTTCTATTTATTGGAGGTGATACTCAGCTTAAAAAGTGAGGACACAGGTCGTTGAAGCATACCCTGAATTGTCAACTGCTTTATTAGCGTACTCGACCTTGCAATAGATCAATCAGTTGAAAGCCAGGCAGGTGTAGAGAAATAAACAGACCTGAAAGATACGGCCGTCGGGGGAGTAAGTGCTAGCGGAAAGATCGTATCCTGTTCCAATGGAGGTCATGGCAGAGTATACTGGCTTGGAGGAGGACGCGCAAGCGGAAACGCGTCAGTCGATCGTGGGAACATCCAGATCAGTCGCGTCGCCCAAATTGTACATTCTCGACTCAATCTCTCACTGAGGATGGATCCCGACCACGACTGGAGCAAGGTCCTCAACGGCCACCCCATATTCTCTCCTCCCAAGGTGGCCTTCAGTGGTCCATCTGTCCGTGCAGAGACCGCGCTCGAGCTCTCGTTCAACACGCTGCCCAGTTTCACGCAGCTTGACCCGCAGGAGGATGACCCCGCACCGTCAGGGCGGCGGCAGGTCATGGTGCTGAAGGACGCTGATCTTATTGTGGCAGCAGGAAGGGAAATCAGAATGACCTCGCTGGGAGATGCAAAGCTTAGCCGGAGTGTACGACAAACATACAAGGTACATCGTGTTTCTCCCGCCGCCTCGTTCACAGAACTGAAAGAGCGGACAGACTCTGCATACGCCCAACATCCAGTTTGAGATACACCAGATATCTTTGAACCCGAGCGGTAAATTACTTGCCATCGCTGGCGCGTTCCAAGTCGCGGTGGTTGTCTTGCCTCGGGCTGGCTTCGCGAGACTCGTCCCGGACACGCTAGATTGCAAGTATGCGTTCCGTCCTTACTGTTTGAAGGTGGCTTTCTGATCTTGCTACTTGAACAGGTCTGTGCAAGTAGGACAGTTCTACCATGCGTCAAGTGCGGCAGCACCTATCGCAAAGATTGAATGGCACCCGTGGGGAGAGGCTGGTTCTACGCTCATGGTGATGACTACAGATGGGAAATTACGGTATGTTGTCTCGGTGTTCTATCAGCACTCTTCTCACCGACTTATAGGGAATACGACATCTCAGCCGACACGGAAGAACCGCAACAAGTTCTGACATTCGTTCCAGAAAAGAAGGCGAATTCATATCTCGCAGCAGACTCCTCAGAAAGAGAGATAGCCTCATTTACTTTGGGAAAGGGCAGAGCAGACTGGGGCCCTCTGACCATCTATGCTGTTACGAAATCCAGTGACGTCTACGCGATATGTCCTTATATGCCACAGAATGCGTAAGACGTCGTTCTACTATCTTATAGCAGTAACATGAACTGAACTTTCAATCCAATCTAGCTCTATTCCTTCATCATACGTGCATTCTCTCGAATGCTTCATCTCTGCAAAGCAAGAATTCCTTGCGCAAGGAACCTCAGCAGCAGCCAAAAGTCTTTCCACCCTCTATGACTACCAACACAAATATGTTTCCGCCCTCATAAAGCAACTTCCTCCCGGAACAGTTTTTCCCGCCGCCTCACGATCTGTTCTCATTCATCCGCCTACGACAATAAAGGCTCCGCCGGCAAGGCAGGGCCCATTCCTACTCCAACCATCTCCGAGAACGCTGGAAGGCAGCGACGGCGGAGATACAACAGACATATCGTACCTCGCTTTCGATGCAGACGACGACGAAGGTGGCGGCGACGGCGGCGAGACGGAGCACCTTGGTGTTGTAATGATTACTTTTCAGGATGGGAAGGTCGACGTTTGTCTGGATGTTGAGAAAGTTGAAGCAAGATGGGATCATAAGGTTCGGTTCCCCCATCTGTGCCATCGCTTCAACAATAATGACAAGAGAACAGGGGTCGAGTCGCGATCTTCCAATGTTGGCGGTGTATGAGACCATCGACCTGGGTCTGATCTCCACACTGAATGGCATAACAGCGTCAGAGGGAGAAGCTTCCCCCCTCGATCTGCTGCAAGGCAATCACCCAGTCTTCCTATCAGATCCAATACATGCCGATGCGATATACGTTTATCATGCATTTGGCGTACATGCCCTTAACATTGGACCTGTACTGCAGAGCCTCGCAATAGCGCTCCGTACAGACGATGAATCTGGTGGAATGTCGCTTGACTCAGCCTTGCAACAGTCTGCGGGGACCACTGTCCAGCCCATCTTGACCACATTCTCAGTCGAACGAAAGTTAGTATTGCATTCAGATCCGCTAGCTCGCCTTGAGGCTGAATTTGTGCAACGACAGATGCTCTAATCCAGTCATCGGGGTTGCGATTCCCAATGATGTTTATCTGACATATAGCATCTTCATCCTGACTTCAGCCATGCGAATTATTTCGTTCCCGCTCAACCTTCGGTCGGAGTCTCCTCGTTCCCCTCCCAGCCTTCTCCTTCCGCCAGCCGAGAAAGGCGAACAGGTCATCCAGAAAAGCTACTGGCTGACGCAGCCCGACGGCCCACCAGCATATGCTTCGCTGCTGCAGAATAAACCCTATACGCCTGCCGCAGCGCTGAACCGCCCATCCGGCCTGCCGAAAAACCCCCAGCTCTCCCTCCCTCAGTCAGCCAAAAACTCCGAATTCATGCTTACACCGGATACGCTGCGGTACCTCGGGAACACGGGGCGGGAGCTTGCGTTGCAGTGCACGGATATCAGACTGGGTGTCAAGGCGGCTGATGAGCGTGTGATGCTGCAGCAGGAAGAGCTGACCCGGATGTCGAACAAGTGTCGCGAGATCCAGACGCTTATTGAACAGCTGAAGGGTCCGGGACGGGCGGCGAGCGAGGCACGGTTCAGGAAGATCCAGGCGGAACAGAAGGCTCTGCTGGGAAGGCTGGATCGAATGCTGCAGGGCCTCATGGAGCGTGCTTCTCCCGAGCTGAGCGAGCATGAGACGAAATGGTTTGAGGAACTCCAACGGATGAAGGCGGAGATCATAGGCGTTGGCAGGTACGATGAGGGGTCGCTGGTCGCAAGGACACATTTGGTATGCCCTCTTTTTTCTTGCCTTTCGAGTCAGATAGACTTGCTGATCCTGATTTGGCTGTGCAGCTCGAAAGAGAATATGCGCGACTGACACCTGCTTTGAAGGAGCTCCTGGAGAAAGAGAAACGAAGGAAAGTGAAGCTTGCTGAGAGTAGCCAAGGGCTAGGCTTTTCACAAGCGTTTGAATTTGGGGAGCGGTCAAACCTCGAGTGCGTTCCTGGTCTTCGTTTACTGCTCCGTTGCTTATGCTTATGTACTGCACTTGCAGGCGGCTCCGGATATCCGACGTAGAGGAACAGATTTCAGACCTTGCGGCGAAAATGGATGTCACTTTAGGTCGACCACCCTCTGCGCAATAGAACAATTGATTCTATTATGGATAGTATTGTACGATTACTTGGTTCCTTTTCCCAATGACGTTTGGCATGCAGGGGTCGTGCTTCAACCTCAGTAGTTAATCTGCGATCTCGATCTCATGGGGTGTCCTTACGAACGACAACATTTGACGCTCCCTCTCGACAGTCTTGTGGTGTCCGTGACGCTGCGCTTCTGTTACCTTGCATTCCTGTTTGCACTGAAGTAGTGCTTTTCCATCATAGCGATAATAATACAGGCCAAAATTCATACAACATGTCATACTCCGGCCCAACATTCATGTCGGAAGGTTTCTTCTCTCTGGCCCACGCCAAACTCGAAGCGCGCGTAAACGTATATCCAGAGCCATCAGGTTGCATTAGATCAGTACAGGTAACGGACTGTCAAAACCGTTAATTTCGAAAGGAAAAAATGGAAAGCGCGACCTACAATCAAGATTCTCCCTGTCCGTAAGGTCATCAAATGCCTGCTTATGGGCAAGGTTCTCGCCCTCGAATTCTCATCAGCAGGCACGCAATTCGTCAGCCAAGTGTACAAGACGTACCGTTTCTTCTCCGTTTCCCCTGGTTGCCGGTAGAGATTGCGCCCGACGCTTAAGCACGTTTTGCCGCATGAGTCGAACACGAAGGAACACTATGGTCGCGAGCTGAACGCCGTATACTACGATATGTGCGACGAATGCTTTGATGTATCGTGGCTTGTCGTTATCGCGAAATACTAAATTGGATGAGATTCAAGTACATATGAAGAGTGTCGGACACGAACCTTGCGGGCCAATCGCGTTTCCCACCGCCCATGAGCTAAATAGAACGAAAGTTCAGCCACCCCAAGAGGTTCACAAACAAGCAATTGAGCGAACATGAATACGAGACTTGACGCGATGACCTGCTTTGATCGCTGTAGCACCACCTCCATCAGCTTTGAGAAAGTACACGAGGAGAATGTGCTCACTCCGGCAATATTGTTGCTCATTACTGCCAAATTAAGGACAGCAACAGCTCCGAAGCCCTGCATGCAGCTGATGACGGCGCATGAGAGCAGGTACAACCAATTGAGCTGAGGTAGTGCTCACTAGAAAGCCATCAAAAGGCCAACCTTTGTACGAGGTGAAGTCTGGACACCTTTCAAAATGTATGTCTATAAATCGGAGACCCCTCGTGTTTGTTGACGCCGACTCACAAAGAAACACAATGGTACCAGCGATATTGGGCAACGTATAAATCTTGGTTCGAATGCATCAGGTAATGAAGTCCCAGATTATCAATGTCTATCTGGCTCACAAATGCGAGAAGTAGCTTCTGATTGTAACGGCTCGAAAGATATGCAGCGCTGAATAAGAACACCATGATGATAGCACCTAGACAACGTCCTGTCAAATGTGCATCTTTCATTTGGATTAACACATACCTTGAGCAATCGCCAGCAGGTATGTCTGTAGCTGGGTGAACCCCTGCAATGGTAACATTAGTGAAGTCAAACTTTAAGCAAGTTCTAAAGCATTTACAAATGCGTTGAGAATGATGTTTGAGAAAGCTCCCAGTCCGCCAGTGGGTAAAGCGTTTGTGAACGATATCAACACAACGGCCCAAACGGTTGGATCAGTTAGCGCTTCAACTGTTGGTACACTCCTTAAAAAACAAGCTAATATTTTGCGTGGAACTGACTTACTTGCTTGATACATCTTGATTGAGGGATCCAATAATGCATTAGTCAATTACAATTACACGTCGAATTTGTGACTGACCTTGAATTCTCGGTTTTGGATACCGGTATCGTTCTTCCTAACTCGCTCGGCCATAAGAATTCTGTCTTCTTCCGAAAAACATTTGGCACGGATGGGACTGTCTGGTAGCCACCACAGAACGAATATGCCCCAAACAAAGGTAAGAGAACCAAGCAACTTTCACACAGAAGAGATGACTTTGAATATTAGATGTTTGATTGAACATTGGCGGAGCTTACAGTGAATAATATCTGCCAGTTCTTAAGCTTCAGATGGTCCAACTGAGCAATCCCATAGGCAATTAGGCCGCCAACGCATTGTTGGAAACCGTTCATAGAGTAGAACGCCCCGATCACTAGGGCTTGCTCTTCACGCGTATACCACATCGTTGACCTGCGGCAGAATGTGCCGTGAGTTGTTTGGATCTTGTACTGGACCTCACTTACAAAAAGACGAATGCCGGCTGGCATACACATTCGAATACACCTAGCAATGTCCTGACCACAACCAGACTGGCGAAGTTTTTACAGGCAGCTGTGCAGGCAAGTACTGCACCCCACGCCATAATGCTACCATCCGCATTGAATGATCAGCGAATCTGGGACGAAGAAAAAAAAAGAGGAGTCATACTTGAACCCAAGATATTTCGCAATTGGAAGTCGCTGGATGAGCCGATTTGTGGGGAATTCCCATACGAGACTGTTCGTCCGTGGGCACTCAATTATGAGAGGTGAAGCTGCTAGAGACTCACATTGCAATGTAAACTGAGATCATGTTTAGCATGACCGGACGAAAGCTTTATCTGGAAGACTTACCACAAGTTGTGAGCCACGCGTAGTCCTGTCCTCTGAGGTGGGTGTCTTCGCGAATACCCATTATGGATGCAAAATTAACCGTCCTAAATGAAACGGTTGAGATGAGATTGAGAACAACAGGAAAAATTAGCCTTGACCCCTTGTCTAGTGTTTGGGCGACTGCGGAGAATCAAATCAAATGAGGATACAAGTTGGATTCTTGACATATATTTACAGTAGGTCACAACCATGACGCTCTAGTTATGGCTAGGTGAGCGCCAATATTCTTTACATAGATAGTTGCACTTACGAGTACGCGCTTGTGGATCATCCAGCGCAAGCGAACATTGGTTGCTTCGTCAATAACTACAGTTTTGGTCGATGAAGAGCTCTGGGCAAAGAAGTCCGCGACTTCGGAATCGATGCCTGCTGGGGGCGCTGAATGAAATTGTCAGAAACTGTGAAGACGGGGCTCGTTATGACTTACCGTTTGTAGTTGATCCACTTTGAACAGAGTACAATTCTTTGTCAGGAGGGTCACGGTCGTCGAAGCTGTTGCCATTTCGTGCGACTTTCTGCTGAGCGCTGGACATGATTGGTCTCCGAGTGGCCCTTCGACTTAATCAATGACAACAGTCCATGACTTTTATGGAGGAAAATTACGGTCAGTTGTATGTTGTCCCTGCATGGTCTTGTGACGATTTTGCGAATGCCCAATGGCGGTAGTACGTTCAAATCCAAATCTTGCCCCTAAAACGATCCAAATGACCTGTAACTTCCGGACCGCGGACCGATAACGGGAGCCCAATGAAAACTTGAATATATTAACTGAAGTTCGATGCCCTGCCCCCTACACCACGTACCATGTCTGCGAGGAATATCAATCCTCTCAAAGTCGCCCTTTTGGATCACATTTCGAAGTTGATCAATTGTCTGGTCAATATCGAGGACGAGACCGGTGAATTCTTGATGACTTTGGAGGATGGTCGGATAATTGACACGAAGGGTTGGAATGACTGGGAGGTACGATTAGACCTGTATTGCAAGACGGGGAAACTAAGCGCACCTCTACCTTAAAGTGGACCCACGGGATAGGTAATTTGGCTTGAGTTGCCATTAGAGCACTTACTCATTCTCTGTCTGAAATCAGGTCTTTATGGTCTTCTGAAATTCCACGAGATAACGGGTGACGAGAATGCCCTGAAGATTGCCCTGGCTTGGTTCCACGACCGATTTGCAATTGGTACTACCAAGGTAGATAAGACAGTTGTCTCTCACGACGTGCGTGATGTTGAACCCTAATCTTAGAATGTAAACACCATGTCGCCTTTGCTGACTGCCGCATACCTTCATGAAGCTGGGCATGAAAACTTTCTTGTGCATCTTAATTCTTGGGCGGAATGGGTGATGTATGATATGCCAAGGACGGAAGAAGGAGGCCTCCAGCACATCACCTACCTGGTCGACAATCATCAGCAGTTATGGGATGACACCTTGATGATGACGGTACTTCCACTCACGAAGATCGGGCTGGTTCTTGGACGGAAAGAGTATATCGAGGAAGCCAAACGGCAGTTCCTTGTCCAGTGAGTGATGGACTGTAGCAGAAATTTCATTGCACTCACTGCGCTGGAAACCATTGAAGTATTAAATATCTGCAAGACCAGCAGACGGGCCTCTGGTTTCACGGTGAGAAAGCTCTTTGGATGTCTTCAACCTATCTGAGGGAAAGCTAGGTTGGACCTTCGATGGACGCCATCACTTCGCTAAGGCAAGATGGGGGCGAGGGAACTGCTGGGTGACTGTGGCCATCCCAGATTTCATCGAGATGCTGAACTTGCCTGCCTCGGACGGTGTGCGCATGTTCCTGGTTGCGGCTCTTGCTGCACAGATCGATGCCTTGGTTTCGTGCCAGGACCCTTCCACTGGTTTGTGGCACACGATTTTGGACGACACTACTTCATACCTTGAAGCCTCAGCAAGCGCAGGCTTTGCATACGGCATTTTGAAGGCTTTGCGTTTGAGATTGATCCCCAAGGAGGAGCGTTATTTAAACGCAGCCAGTAAGGCGATTCAAGGGGTTCTAGACAACATCTCGGAAGTGGGGGAGTTGAAGCAGGTGTCGTTTGGTACCCCAGTTTTTGACGATGTGGAGAGCTATAAGACGATACCCCTCACAAGCATGCCTTATGGACAGAGTTTAGCGTTGCTAGCTTGTACCGAGTATTTGAGAACATTCCTGTAGAATCGACATGGATTGTTGGTTGGACTGTATATAGGGTATTAGTTCTCTCGATTCTTCACGTGGACATGTAGGTTTCTGCCTTCGTAAACAGGAGTAAAGAAATCCTTGAATATCCTGAAGTCTTCCGCACTGATAATATATGTGTTAATTTTACAAGTAATAAGAACGGGGTTCTAACTATACCTTGTATTGTGTAGATCCATTTCAAGTCTTCTGAACATGTTCCCGAAGATAAGATATAACTCGCACCAGGCAAGGCTAAAATAACATCAGTCCACAGCAACTACTTCGTATGTTCGACTTACTTGATACCCATACACATCCTCGGGCCTTTCGAGAACGGAACCAAGTGTTTTTCTAACTCCCTTGAGTGAGGCTGCATCCAACGTTCTGGTGAAAACAGATGTGGTTCTGAATAAACCCTCCCATCGTTATTGAGGCATACGACGCTGACGCCTACCACGGCCTGGAAGAAGACATGTGATATGTGATTAAGACATGCTACAAGGAAGCGAGGAAGTCGCGTACCCCAGCAGGAACGTGGTGGCCAGAAATCAGAGTATTCTTGGGTCCGACAATCCGAGGTAAAGGGGTCACTATTCCGTGGGACATTCGCAGCGATTCCTTAATCACCGCGGTCTGCAAGAGTTCAGCACCCCGAATCACGAGAACAGTAGACGACTTACCAGGTAAGGTAGCCTTTCCAAAGCAGCATACCCGATGGGAGTGTCTTTGTCAGGCCATGCATCGCGCAGCTCTTCGGAAAGCTTTTTATGCACGACTGGATCGTTGAGAACATAAAATGTTCCAACAGTGCATACATTTCCGGGCCCTTCGGTTCCAGCCTGGAGCAGTGAAAATGCTTCCTCAATGAGGTCGCGTCGAGAGCGCCTGGACCCCTCCTTCGAGGCATTCAGCAGGTGGTAGTAGATTGTTGGTTTACCTGTAACCTGCAGGATGTCTTCGTCGTCTAATATTTGATCGACTTGTTCAGAGATCATCCTGTTTAGATCTACAAACGCTAAGATCGGCAAAGAAGGCATGTAGCGAGCGAACCATCGCGGAAGGAAGCAGAATATCGGGATAAACAAGGGAAGGAACTTCATCAGCCAGATGGACGGAATCGCCCGGCGATTTATAACAATGAACGGGTCGTGGAAGTCCTCAGCCTCGAGGGAATTCCTGGTTCTCGCAAAACAGTAAGAGGCAATGATATCCATTGTGGTGCAACGAAACGCAAGGTCCATATTGGCAGATTTCTGTTGATGTTGCGCTACGAGCTGCGAGACCAGTTTTTCCACCTTACAAAAGGAAGTCAGATAAGATCAGAATAGATTAAAGACGCTGTGCACCTTCTCCTGTACGACGCTTTCAAACCTCAGAATTGCGCGTCTCGAAAAAAGTGGGGATAATAAGTTTCTGCGCATCCTGGAATCGTGAGGTTGGATGGCTCCAAACGCGGATCCATCGGCGCCGAAGGATTTGTAAAAATCACCATCTTTCGTGAACTGCGAGCCGACGGTATATATAGCAGAGTGGGCAGCGTAGTCGTTAAAATGGAGCTATGTTGCCTTGGGATAAGTTATATGATATAATAGTCGTCGTGAAGTGTGCTTACCTCGTTAGGTGCAATCCTCACGACATGACCTAAACGAGAACGCTGTTATTCCTCGTGCTCTCGAGGACAACTATGGACTGTAACACACCATAAATTGCGTGCAAGTCGACAAGATGCTGAAGGAGCTCTCCTCCTTTGCAAACCTCGTAGTAAGTCTTATAAAGCGAGGTCATGGCAGCCATGCGAGGACCAGGGAAGGCTTGAAGTCGATGAAAGAACAGTCGCTGGATAGCGGTCAGAGCCAAGGATAGAGTGATAGCGCCGACAGTCACACAGGAAACAGTGCTCCAGGACACAAAAAGGGCCATTTCAGGTTTGAAGTTTTTGGCTCATGGTGCTTGCAAAGCAGATAAGTATGCCTCGAGAACGGCTTTCCGAGACATCCGTGGACGTGTAGAAGGAGAAGGAGAGCTATGTCTATCGGCTCAAAAGTGGTCTCGACGTCGGTGACAGGTCAACCTGTGCGTTGGCACGCGAAGAGTTCTGATAGTGCATCCATGTCAGTAAGGGAAAACGGGGATAAGCTCAAATTTACCATGTGTGGTGCTCTTCATCGGGCTTCAAGCCGTCATACCAACCCAAAGCACCTTTCTCAGAAGCGTGTTCCTGGCATGGGGCCGATGAGAACGTTCTCTCTTAAATTTGACAGCACCGGGCAGGGATGTATGGACGTAAGTCTAGTGGCGTATAGCAGAGTATGCATATACTTCCACAATACCACGACGTCCGATGATTGCTGTTGCAAATGACACGAGGGATATCTGGAATTCAATAAAGTTGGCTTCCCCCACGAATGAGACCATTTTTGAGTGTGCAATTCATTTGTTGCAACACGGCTTACCAGAAGAATAGCTGCCTGACGCATTGCTCGGTTAATTCATTCACATGAGCCACGAGTGCACCGTAAGAAGGACAGAAGACGTTCCAGAATCAATGCACAATGTGAAAAAAGGCAAGCCATATGTATAGAGGGCATAGTTGCCGGATCGTCGCTCTTATTATTCGACCACGGAGACCGTGCAAGAAGTCTTGGTTGCCAGCTCCGGGTAGAAGCACTGATCGATGGGTTCTTTTTATTTCGTTCCTGGCAGCATGCCAGGTTGAACTCCGAGGTCCTGTTTCTGTGGCCAAGCGAAAGCTCCGAATGCGTATAACCGCCTGGGATTGGTTCCGTTCCATCCTGAGAAAGGAGTCTAGGTATTATGAAGATCTTAGAATGGAGGCTTCAGCTCGTGGAACGGCTTGGGCAGAAAAGATTTGAGAATTGTAAGGAGCAAGATCCCAAAGAAGGAAATCGTTCGACGTAGAGGAGATACATGGTCCGGAGGAAACCATTTGAGCTGGGACTTTGATCGATTTCTAGGTTCAGCCGGAGGTTAACAACAAGGCATAGTGGAATCCAGTGGACAGAGCCCTCAGACCGGGTGATAGATCGTCGAGACCGACGACAGGAGAGAATGCTGGATGTGTCAGAGGGAACAACCGGGGGTGCATAGAGAGCGGGTGAGGCGATGACGGCAAAAAATACCCTTGAAGTTTGCAGCAAAGAAGTGTGGCCGGAACCAGCGATACCCAGTCGTTTAACAATGAATCGCCGAGTTGCGGCCCATGCAACAATCGTGTTTTTACAAACCCGCACTCCGGCGCTCGACATTTTTGGGGAAGACAGTTGCCATCTGAGGCGAACACATGGCCTAGTGTCGTCGGAAGTTCTCAGCATGGGTCTGCGTATCGTGTAAGTGTTGATAAGGGGAAGGTGCGCTCCATACAACGACTTTCTTTGGGGCTAGTTGGCATCAGTCATGAAGCAAGACTCCTTCGTCTTGCGAGTGAGTAAGGCGATATCAAAAAACATACAAGAATTGTGGCATAGATACAATTTTTCGACAGTGATCAACTGTCAGTCTGTCCTGACTTGACTTCTGGATCCGATAGTTACTATCTGTGCTTCTTACTTCTCTAGGGGAACATTGAATAGAGGTAGAGAAACTTTGCGGTTGCGAGCACTTACTAAGCCCCAGCTTCAGCCACTTCGGTATCTTCTTCTCTCCACTACTAGAGGCTGCTTTAGCTGAAGAACTTGATGCTGATGGCTGGCCGGGAGGAGGAGAAGTCGTGTCGTAATCTGGAGGTGCTGGAAGGTCGACAGCCCGAGAAAGGATGGTAGGAAGTAGCGGTGCAGGAATGTTGGAACCTGATATGGATATATATCAATATGTCGCTGCCGAAAGTCACATTTGCCTTACCGTTTAATGATTCGTCCTCGAATCTTAATAGAAGGACAGAGGAGGGGGCTAATTGTAGCTGTGCAAGGCTGAGATCTCGGACATTGGGGTCTGAAACCTTGAGATCGCGTTTCGGAGGTGATTGGTCTGATAAATAGATAATATATTTAGGCAACAGCTATCAAAATAGAAAGGCGTCGCACAAAGAACGAATTTGATTGGCTTCACATCCTCTCTCAGAAAATTGCGTACGAAAGCGTATACAGACCGAATTTTGTCTGTCGAGGGAAATGTGCGTTCCAGCTGAGTGCGATCGGTAAATCTAACGCGTATTGTTGTCTGCAGTCCGATGAGGCTTGATGCACCATTTCATCATTCACGGGTCACTTACATTTGGCCATCTATCTCGCTTCGCCTGCTCTCTCGACTCTCGCACCGCTCGTACTTCTAGTGGAGCATTCACAAGTGCTTGGGTTCGAGCAGCTAAGGTTTGCTGAGCAGCTTTGAGATCCGCCGGTGTAGGTATGAAATAATCGTCGGTCAGAGGTGCTGAGACGCGAAATGGTCAAAGACCGTTCCTCGAAGGCCGTAGGATGTATAATCAGGACGAACACACTCACGCGGAGCCGCAGTTGCTACGCTTGATGGTTTGTAAACTTTGAATGTTGGTTGATCCTTCGGGTCACTTTCAGGCTTCGATACTCTCGAGACTTTGGGCACGTCTGTAGTTGGTGTGTCCGACATTCTCCCGGATCAGGTCAACAGGCAAAACTATGATTGCGAACCCAGGTTATAATACATCGTAGGTGAATAAGGCTCGCCTCACGTCCAAAGAATGGTTTGGAAAAGAATCTAATATACAGATCTGTGCAGCAATCGTTAGTCAAGTGTTGAAAGAACCAGGATTTGGCAATTCAGACAAGAAGTAGTTGTCTCATACCACTCGCTCCAGGACCACTGGCGGGTGGTCCCTTTGGTATGAAACGAATGGAAGTCGAACGCAAATTACAAGTATAACATCATGAAAAAGAGATATTGTCAAGTACACTCACAAGAGAATAGAGATATAAAACGACAGGCGAGGGCGTCGAAGTTGCTGACGCGTTCTGATCAAAGTGCTCGCTCTTTATACTCTGGAAAAAATTGTGCTTGTTTGGCTGGAGTGGCGCTTAGTATGACGATGGCTGGCAACAGCTGGCAATTGCAACTTGTTTCTTGAAATTTGTTCACCTTCAGAAAAAATGAACCATCATGGAAGCTGTGAGGACGAGAGCCACGGTCATGATCACGACCATGACCACGATACCTCTGATCTCGGTCCTCAAGCTAATTTATATATCCACATCGATCGTGACAACGTCGTCGCGCTTAACACCAACGGGACGGGCCCAGAGGTTATCAAACCGTGGCACAAGCGTTCAGACGAGTCCGCAGTGCGTAGAGCTTCGTTCACCGTTTCCTAAAGATTTCTCACCGTTTACATATTCATAGTCGCTTGAGTCTGACGCGGATGACCAGATGTACGGCTTGTACCTGATTATTACGCTGGTTTCATGCCCATAGAAATATACAGCATCATACGTATACCGTTCACAGGATCTGTGAGGCTTCGATCTCTTCTTCTTAAGACAGGGCCGACAGATCAGACGCCTTCGCGAGTTGCTCTGGTGCGTACCCTAACTTGCCAACCAAGTTCATATTCATCCAACGACATATGTCTTGTAGTATGCTAATGCTCCTAGTCTGGACTTCAGTGATATTGACGACTGGAAATCCACTCAAGAATTTGATGTTGCTCAAGGGCGAGATATTGGGGAGTATGCAGTGAAGTATATATAAACCCTCTAACTCATAACATTCTGGCATGTCACTCATGGATCATGCCAATAGGACATCTCAGTTCTCAAACGTCTCATCCATCACACTTTTCTTTCCCTCGTCGCAAGGTGCAGATACAACCCAGATTTACTATATTGGATTTTTGGGGCACTGGTCAGAGGTAAGCCTTCTAATGATCCATTTGACCAGTGCGATTCATTGGGGGTTCAGCGCAAGAACAATCCCGTCATCACAGTATACGAGACACAGGCTAACCTCGCCGACCACCCAAAGATTCCAGGGATGGAAGGAGCGTTCAGCAATCCCCAGGTATAGATACGCGAGCCGCTGAAAGAAATGGAATCAAGAAGTTCAATTCGGTGTATGTATTAATACCTGTGGCACTTGTCAAGAAGTATGGTAAGGCGAGCATGTTGTAGCGTATGGGGATAAGAAGTTACCGGGATGTGCTATTGTCTAGACTTCCAACACGGGTACTAGAGCTATGTCTGAGTCTCTCGGCGAGGCTGTCCTCGCGGGTCCCTCCTGGGCTCACGCCTTCACGCCTGCTGTCGCCTAACCAACTCATAGTCCTCCGCCTATCCGGCATGTTAGGTTTTTGGCTATGGATCGCGAGTTCGCGCGGTGGGGTGTGCACCAATAGCAAGTGCTAGAAAGCCAATCTGTCAGAGCATTTTGGGACGCACCATGAAAAATCGCTTACCTGAGCTGGCGAAAGTCCAATGAGGCTGACAGCACTGTGTTGGGATCTGAGGATTGGGGTATCTCTTGCACCGCTGGGCATGATAAGCGTTGCCCGCCGTCTCTTTCCGATTGTCCCATATCCCTGGCGTGACTCCTCGTTTGAAACAGGCGAACGACCATCTGCAGGGTCTAACTCCTCGTCGACATCTTCAGCATCATCTTCTTGCTCAGTGTTAGGCGTCCAGGAAATGATGAAGACGCCCAAGAATGTCGTGGCGCAACCGTATAAAAAGGTTATGATCTGATGGAATTTCGCCTTTTTGAAGTCTCCATAGAGAATCGCGGAACCAATGATTGCGGAGAGCGTAAACAAGACAAACTGGACAGGAATTACGACCTAGATGAATAACAGAGGCAATGAGAGGTAGTCGGATCATTAAGAATAAAGCAACGTGCTTTGCCGTCAAATCGCATCAGAGCCCGGTTAAGGTACCTAATTTGACCGACCCCGGTGATGATAAGAATCTGTAACATTACTCGATTGAGAGCCTGAGGGTCATGTTGTTTACAAGACGTACAGCGAGAACTGGATAGGTAATCCAACTTGAAAACATGATAACACCCATCGTCAATAGCGTTGAGATGGCCTTTGTGGATAATACAGTGAAACCACCTAAAATATATAAGCAAGGATTAGAAACACGATGAATGGCGGCGAAATAAGCTTCTGACCGAACAGAGCGCACAATCCGACATCTACAAACACCCATTGCCTGCCTATTTCGTTATAAGAAAGGGTAGCTAAGACGATTGCACCTATGAGGTACACGCAGGAATAGACGATAAACGCCGTCTGCGAAATAGCGCGAAGCAGGGCATCGGGATCGAGTCGGGTGTTCGATGCATTTGACGCAAGAACAACTGTTACAGCTCCGATGATTGCAATAAGGATACCTAAAAGATCACGCTGGAACAAAGATGTCAATAATTCTCATGAGGGTAAACAATTATTGCAACCTTGCGAAAGCGTTCTTTCAACAGAAGGGGCGCAAACATACAGTTCGCTATTAAGGCAAACTAGATTAGGACGCGTTAGGTTGCAATCCCTGCCATGCTAGTCAACGCAGCTTACCGTGCCAAGGGGGGCGACGACAGACGCGGGAGCCCATGCATACGATATGAAGTTGCCCATTTCGCCGATGTTCATTAACAGGAAACCTAGCCACCTATACACACCCTCGTTATGATTGTGATATATTCCTTCAGTGACAGACATACCACAGCTTGGACTTGAGATATTCGGCCTCGTTTCCCTCCTCCACCATATCCTGCTTCTGTGCTGTCTTCTGGCCGATGCGCTGCCCACGTAGGGCGGTCTCTTCCGACATTATATCTACAGGCATAACGGAAGCCTGGAGGGGGGTTGCAGCTAATGCTTCTGGTCTCTTCTTACGAAACCAGGTTGGAACAAGGCGGGAGACAAAAGCGGGGTTTCGAGACGTGGTCGTTTGTGGAGGCGGCCCTTGCAGAGGTCTACCACCAATGCTGGGTGAAATTGTACCATAGTCTGTAGTTGTAGAGGGAGAGTGAGGAAAGGGGATCACTTCTGTGGCTCGAACTGATCCGGGACTTGATTGTGTAGAGGATGGTTGAACTGGGGTGTACATCCGGTCTTCGTCGTTTTCATCCAGACTAGGACCATCCGAGCGCCTGTGCTGAGGTTCCTCAGTGGAACCATTCCCATTGGTGGTCCTTTTCTGTCCGCCGTGACGACTCGCTCGAATTTCTGCCTCCACTCGCTTGTGCGCAAGTTTCTGAAGGTTCAATGCGAGTGATATGAGAACATTCCCAGTTATGGCTATCATAATTCCGACAAAGGTCGCCGTTGTGAGTTTTGGGAGATCGTCCATGGACCCGAAGATTGCCAATACTAACTGCCAGCCTTGGGAGTGAGGCGAGACATCACCAATTGCACCAAAAGCCGACATGTTTCGGTCAAAGCCCGTAGACGTGGCCCGACACGAGGAGGCGCGACGAAGGGCCGACGTCGGACGAACGTTGGACTTGGTGAATGAATTGTCACGTGACAAGATTAGACGCGTTCGCATTTCTGACGAAGGTTGGGCTGTATTCGTACCATAATGCGTACTCGACACTCACCACATTCTCTGCCTGCATTCCCCGTATACTCCTCCTCATTTCTATCGGAAACTGAACTAGTCCTCGGCGGGGGAGGCGGAGCGTCACGAAGCGGAATTAAAAACAAGCTGGTGAGTCGTAATCCCGCATTCAGAAAGGCAACTCATCATGGACCTAGCGACTGTATAATGTTGACCCCGAGAGGTCTCTCAAACTCCTAGATGAATTTGAGCTGGAGAAGGGTGAAGATGCACCAATGAGTATGGCCGCGCACGCCAAGGTATAGTATACGTTCTTACCACATCAACAGTAACTCACGTCCGACTCAGACCAGCACTGTTGTTTGTGGCGTAAACAGCACATTGGAGAAATTGGAAAAGGAACAGAATGAGAACTGTCGCGTCTTTACCGTCAAGGATCATAAGTGCGTTCTACTCAGGTGTGCTAGAGTTAACATTCATCCCACCTTTCAGATTAGGACTGTTGAGTGCTCAAGGAACACTTCCGCCCGGGGATCTGGATGACTACCAGGCAAGTTTTGCTATGACTCGTATACCTTGACCATCTTCTGATTGACGAACAGAAAGTCACAGTCTTGTCCCCGGACGGGACACTGCTGGCAGTTGCAGGTGGTCACGACGTGGGTCTTCAAACCTTGGTTCTCTGTCTCTGAGCTCAGAATGCCTTCAGCTCTCGCTTTTGTCATATCCTTCACTAGTCCCTGTCGCAGAACCCATCCACACCGAGAAAGAGATCTACGATGCGACGTTTTCTAGGACCACCGTAATACCACTTCTATCTGCCCTAGGTTCCGTCATCTCACCCTCAATCATAGCTTGTGATTGCAACGACCCTCAACCTCTTGGTGTACACTCTTCCTACCTCCACAACAGCACCTCTAACACCTTCTCCGACTAAGAGCAAAGGAAAAGGCAAGGCAAAGAAAGCAAAATCGACGAATCAATTAGGGCCTTCGAAGCTAGAACTGCTACGGACAGTCGATGTCCCCGCGTCAACAGGAGGGGCATCTGTCGGTACATTCCGCTCGGCAAGGTGAAACAAGACATTCAACTAGTCGTGAATTCACTAACGTGCCGTTTAGGTTTCATCCAACGGATAGTGATATTATTTATAGCGTAATCAACACATCTTCTCCCCGAACGCGAAAAACAAAGACTCCTCAAAGGCAGGCTTTTGTTTGCAAATGGAATACGATAACCTGGACAGCCGACAAAACGAGAAAAGTTGGGGATCGAGGCTTAACCTGTTTTGATGTCAGGTAAGTTGTGATGTGGTGCTGTTGTCTGGTTACTCATGGGTATATTTGTCCAGTGCGGATGGGAAGTTCTTAGGCTTTGGGTCGTCGGACTTGACAATAGGCCTTTTGGATGCCAACAACTTGACTGTAGGCGTATTACTACTTTTCATGTGATGCTCACCTCATATCTCGGTGCTTATAGCCCCTTGTAACGATTCTCAAAGCCCATGAGTTCCCGCCTACAACGATCGCGTTCAATCCCACCTCTTCTTTGCTTGTTTCGGGAAGTGCAGATAATTCGATACGCGTCGTCAGTGTGCCGCAGTCGCCTGCAAGCAGTTCTTGTACGTGTTACCTGCTGTTTTATGGACAATTATTAACAATTTCATATCATCAGCTTGGCCAATGATCCTCTTAATTATCACGACACTACTGGTCATACTGCTGGCTGTCCTGGCACAGAAGTATTTTGGCAATGGTATCCATTGATTAGTTGTCGTATGACTGTATTCCATGCCATTAATTTATAGAGATACACTTGAAAAATGATACAGAGCGATCTAGTCGTAATCGTCCTCTTCAACCAACTTGCGTTTCACGCCGTTAGTAACTTCTGTCGTCTGAACTTCCTCCATACCATCGCTCTCCTCTTCTTCGTCATCTCCACCTGCGAACAACCCATCTTCCTCTTCCGCTGCGTCGCTACCTTCGTCCACACCTTGAGGAACCCCAATACCACCTGGTGTACCAAGCATATCGATATCTGACGGTGTCGCAATTGCGCTGATCGGAAAGGGCGCTTCCTCCCTCATAGTATGGTCCACAGCCATGTGTGTGGCGGCTAGACCACTGATCGCGCCAGGGGGTTTTGGTATCGGGGCTGGCTCCATTTCGTCGTCGTCGTCTTCCTCTTCCTCCTCCTCTTCAGATTCAGATTCCTCAATCTCCTCAATTTCTTCGTCGTAGAGTTTGACTCCAGGAGGTGGCTTATTTGGCACAAGGTCAAAGTCAATGGCCGTGAGGCAGTCTGAAGGCTGTGGTAGGCGGACGCCAAACACTTCGGGGACCGCGGGAAGGGGTGTGGCGTTCACCTGCGTCGCTAGAGATAGGATATACTAAGCAATATCTCAGACTTCAGTATGTTGGTAAAGCAAGGCTGAAACGAACTTCTTTTGGAACTCGACCACCGAATTCCCATCCAACACGCGCCTGGACGGCCAAGACTACATCATCTATGTCGACCTTTCCAGGTCGGCCCGCGTGTTCGGCGTACACGCCTGCATCGGTCAGGACTTGTGTTGTATATCGATACGAGAATTCGAGCAGTTGATGCAGGACACCTGGTTGAGCGTCTTGAACAGCAGGCGTGGAGGAGACCAGTAGCGCGATGGCGCGTGCAGTAGGTGGAAGGTTATCGGCTGGACGTGACATAGGCTACAAATGGGCTCGGACTCGGAGGGGTAGCGGGGCACAATTGCTTAGCCGAGGTCACGCGTCTTCATGGAGCAACATTACAAAGCATTTATCGTCACTTTCCTTGCCCTCAATTTCTTTGCTCCCACCCCCACAACCAAAAATGTTCCGTTCAGCAATCACAAAGACTGTCCTAAGTGCTGCTCGACCCAGAGCTTTCCAGGCGGCCCTGCGGCCAGTGGTTGCCCGTGGATACCACGAGAACGTCATTTCTCATTATGAAAAGCCCAGAAATGTGCGTTCTAGTCCTTTTCAAACGCCCAGACCCCTTATCTGATAATGACTTGACCATGATTTAGGTTGGTTCTCTACCCAAGGGCGACATCGACGTCGGCACAGGCCTCGTAGGGGCTCCTGCGTAAGTGATCTCTCCAAGCTGCTCGTCATTGCGGAGCTAATCGGGCGGAATCTTCCGCAGTTGCGGAGATGTAATGAAGCTACAAATCCGTGTGAACGAGGATGGTATCATCTCCGATGTCAAGTTCAAGACGTTTGGATGTGGCAGCGCTATCGCCTCGAGTTCGTACATGACTGAACGCGTTAAGGGATTGAGCTTGGAGGAAGCGGGGAAGATCAAGAACACAGAGATCGCAAAGGAGCTTTGTCTCCCACCTGTAAAGCTGCACTGTTCAAGTGAGTTTATCATTCCATGCTTGTCACCTTGAGGTCAGCCATTAACCAAGATATAGTGCTAGCGGAAGATGCCATCCGTTCAGCTATCCGAGATTACCAGTCAAAGCGAACCCGCATGTCAAATCCCAAACAAAAAGGGTTCATTGACGTGGCACAAAGCGTAGCGACCGGTGAGACAACTACCACCGCGCACCCCGCAGAAATCTAGGTCACCTCCAATTTATAAAAATCCTACATCCACTTTTTTCATGTACCCATAGTCATTTCATATCCCAGTTGTATTATTATTATCCATGCATTTCTCATGATTCAGAGCGGTCAAATTATAGTATATATTACAGGGATACATAGAAGGAGTGGCAATCATCAAGTCCCTTTCTGACCAACAAACGAGAAAGTCCCCCCTGCGAACCACCTTTCGTTCGCCTCCTTCACACGTTGTGCAGCGGTCGCCCGATTAGTAAGCTCAAATCCTAGGAAGAAACCAGTAAGCTCTGAATGACATAAGTTGTGGATGGGGACGCGCCGCACCTTGAGCTGGAGTAACGCTCAGCGATGTAGCTGTTCCTGAACCTTGAGCTTGAGCCGACCGTGTGATCGCGGCGGTCCGCAGCTTGTTCTGCTTGGACATTTTTGCTACGGTAAAAAAGCTGCATAAGCGAGAGCGAAAACAAGACGATGGAGGAGCAACAAACCTCGACTCTTGGCCTCTCCCATACCAGCCCGGACCTTGCCCGTCCCACCACCAATCATGCCCAAGCCCTTGGTCTGGTCGAAGGCACCGACCTCTTCCTCTGCCTCTCCGAAAGTCATGCGGTTTTGAAGCTTCCGAAGTTCTGTTTGAGCGTAGGCCTCCTTAGCCTTTCGTGCGCTGGAAAAAGATGGATAATGTTATGAGTAGAGGCCGTGAAACAGATAGATCGACGGACCGCTTCCCACCGCGACGTTTCTTTGGACCGTCTCCCGGTATCGGTAAAGCTTTCACGACTTTCGAAGGCGGCGGTGCGGCCAGTCGGTCGATGTGTTTTTCGATTTTATCTCGCAGGTTCTCGCCGTACGTTCCTGCAACCAAAGTAAGCCTGGCATATTCAGATAAATGGAGAGTAGAGCATGTACCATCCCTGCGCTGCCGCTCCAAGTCCATCCGCGCGGCAAGTACAGTTTTCGCGCCTATGGTTCGCTGTATCTTGAGCTGGTACTCTGACGGCGTCTGTGTGACCAGTTCAGACTGGAATATGAACCCCGTATGCCGCCTTTGCGTGACCGATGAAAATCCCGCGGCGATTTTCTTTTGCGCCCCGAGCAGCTGAGATACCCTACACGTCAGGTCGACTAGATAAAAGTAGCAACGGCAACTGAAGACGCACATGGACATTGCACGACGGCATTTTCGCGAGGCCTGCGAGGCCACCGGCGACTCCCAGTAGCTTGGCGGCTGTAGTGGTACCAACAATAGCTGACAAGTTGGGTGCGAGGACATTCATTCTCGAGCTGACGTACATAAAGATCTATTTCGTGATGGATTGGTGAGAAATTCAAGAGGACAGTGCACACCCACGTACCTTTTTGCGAGCCTCCTCCAGCCGATCAGCGAGGTCGCAAGCACGCTCTACGGCTGCCCAATCCGATTCCGTCAGCGGCTTGCCGCTTGTCGTGGTTGCTGTCACGAAGACGCTCATGATCACCGCGGGCGGGAGGATTCCAGCCAAGTTAACTTTCGTCGGGTCCTGTGAAGATACGGGCTTAATACGAGACAAGAACACTCCGAAGACGACAAACATACCTCATGATTACCCAGCACGCGCACGGAGCGGATGAACATTGTCGGGTCTGTCACGAGCTGCTCAAGCTCTGGGAACTTGGGCGCATAATGATCACGGATAAACTGCAGAGAAAAGGGGTGAATATTGAGAGAGAAGGGCCGCGATGTAGAAAGTTCATTACCTTATGCACGACAAGAATCTCATTATCAACATCAACGGACAGATTATTCGCCTGTACAATAACATTGTATTCAGGGTTCATGTGCGCAGGAAGCGCCATCGCTGCAGCTGTGCTCGGGTTCGCCTGGTATTTCTCGATTTCCTGTACATTCGAATATCAAATCCCGAAATTCACTGACATGGAACAAGTACAACACACACTGAGAATATCAACCATCTTCTTGCTCCCCTCGAGCTTCGCGATCTTCGTCACGTCCGCAATGCCCCCAAGTTCCATCTGCTGGACGTCCTCCACGTCGAGCTCCTCCGCAGGCTTGACACCTCCCTCCAAGACAAGCCCACCAATCTCCTGTTGGTCATCCCCCTCCCCCTCCCCATCTTCCTCATCCTCTTCGTCTGACATGCGCAGGTCGTCATCAGGAACCTTGCGCTTAAGGTTCTTGCTGTTTGAGGGGGTGGGCGCGGAGGGTGCGTCGGGTTCCTCTTGGTAATCCTCGTTGTCGTCATCAGATAGGCCATCAAGATCGGCGAGGAGCTCGTCTCCGAGGGCGCTCATGGTGGAGTAGCAGGTACAAAGCAGATACCTTGCTAATTGAGTAAGGGCAGTAGAGCTAACCGCTTAGTTTGTGATAGGATTAGCGTGGGAAATTATGCCCCAGTGACAGCCTGAACGCTGAGACGCGCATCGATATCAGTATCGCTGTTGATCCATGAATTTACACAATAACAGTCCTTGCGTCGTATGTATACAAATAATGTGTTGGAGTGAGCATGCAGAATAACAGACAGAGGATACAGAAACACGATTACGACAAATGCACAACCGAAGGGGCGTGCGAGTGGTGAAGCGTATGAGGGGGTCGATGAGAATTGTCCGCCTGGAAGTAACAATAAACAGGCATTAATCGATGTGTTGTGTTTCAGGTGTGCAAGGTGCGATGTGTGCCAAATGTGCCAGGCTCAGGAATGGAATATACAGGAGATCGCAAGAAGCCGATGTGTAGGCCTCTTGTGTATGTGGTGTATGATGGATCTGGTGGTCGAGAAAGGTGGGCTCGCTTGCGAGCAAGCACGAAGGGAATCATGTAACGCGCATCGGACTATTCACGGGAGAGTCATCTGGATCGGCCATCCTGAGGCCCTCCATTCTCAAAGGGCTTCCCATTGCTTTTCCGGATAGCGGACTGCTGACCGCAGGCAAGGCCCCACGCCTCCGATGCCGCCTGCCCAGTAACGTCGCACCGTCCAAATCAAGCTGAAACCCGGCGGCCTTACCCGCCCTTCTTGGAACGGCAACGGCGCCCACTGGCGCCTGTCTCCTTGCCCCCGCTCCCTGATCGCGCTGTCCAGCTCTCCCACCTCCCCACTGCTGTGTCCTACCCGCGCCAATCCCTGCGACGCCGGCCTCTGGCAGGTTCCGGTCGGCTTCCTCGTCCTCGCACATGTCGTCATCCTCGTCGTCCTCTTCATTGAGCCCACCGAGGTGCCCCCGCGGGCCTGCGCTGCGGAGGCCGTTATACTTCCGCCGTCGCGCGCCTTCCTCCTCCATTCGATGCACAGCATACGTGATGTCGAAGGCCTCCTTGAGTGTCGCGAGCCCTGGGCTGCGACCGTCGTGCCCGCGCCCACCGCGTGCGGCTGAGAGCAGGGGCGAGTCGAGGGGTATGGAGGATGCAGTGGATGCGGCCGAGTGTGGCTGATTGGCGTAGATGAATGGCGTGGGTGGCGGGGGAGGGGCAGGGGAGGCATTACACCAAGGGTGGGCGAGGAATTCGTCGATTGTGTAGCGCTGGGCGGGATCCACGCAGAGGAGGTGTGTTATCAGGTCCTTGGCTGTTATAAAGAATGGTCAAGTTGATTATGCTTGTACTTGGGCGGGCGCTACGTACCAGAATGACTGGTGTCATCCCACCACGGGCTGAGGAATGTATAGTATCCGCGCGCGACCTTCTCAGTGAGGACATTGATGCTCTCATCATAAAACGGCGGGAATCCACACAGCAGTGTGTATAGCACGCAGCCCAGCGCCCACATGTCCACACTCTTGCTATATCGCTCATCCTTGACAATCTCGGGTGCAGTATAACCGACAGTCCCGCATGGAGTCATTGTCTCCTCGTTCCATACCACCTTACTCAGCCCAAAGTCAGCAATCTTAACCCGACCGATGCCGCCGCCGCCCACGCCAGGGATGAACTCGCCCTCGTCCTCCTTCTCCTCATCATAGGGCCGCCGCTCAGGGGGTGGGTTGGAGGGTATGATGGGAATACGCTCGAATAGCAGATTTTCAGGCTTGATGTCGCGGTGCACGACGCCACGCTCCTCGTGAAGGTATCGAATCCCCTGGGCAACCTGAAGAATTACGTGACGAGCGAGATTTTCGCTAAAGTAAGTCAATTTGACGATCTGGTGGAAAAGCTCTCCGCCCTCCATTACTGGGTAAAAAACTGGAGGTCAGCTAATAATCAACACGATACGAAAAAACTTGCGTTCCAGTACTAAAAAGTAGTGTTCCGCAGATTCGGAAAATGATATTAGCTTGACGATGGAAGGATGGTGGGTGCCGCGCATGATCTGGACCTCTGGGAGCAGTTAAGTTTAAAAAAGCTATAAAGTAGAAGTAGCCTTGCCTTTCAAAATGTTGGATCGCTGGACGGGGGCAGGAGAGGGTCAGGACCGGTCGAGGGAGGTGGAATAAGAGGAGAGAAGTAAAAACCTCAGTTACGCGCGGTTTTTTCTTGAATTGAGGATTCAAGTGCTTATCGCCAGCCTGATGCCGCGCGCAAGAGGAAGAGAACGAAAAGGTGAAAGAGGGGAGATATCAAGTCAGTGTCCACTCATACGACCACAGACAACGTCAAACGAAGACGAACACTGACCTGTGACGCATTGAGCTCGTACTTGCGTACGACTTTGACTTGAGGACTTGGGAGTCAGCACAGTGGATAGTGATGAGGGGAGCTGATTGGGTACCTGCAACTTTGGATCCAGTCCTAAGGTCGACGCCCTTGTAAACATTGGAAAAAGCTCCGCTTGGAGGGGGTGAGAGAAGAAGGAGTGATGAACTGATGCATACGCACTCTCCCATTTTCTCAATAAGTTGAAAATTCTCCAGGCCCTGGTAGTTGGGAATCTTTGAGCGGATCTGACGCTCCTCGTCTACGATGATCTGAGCGGCCTCTCGTGGCCCTGGGGATAGGGCAGGATGGTCTGCTTGGGGAGGCATGGAGTAAGTTGGAGAGTGGTCGTTTGGTTGTTTTGGCTGGTTGTTGTTGTGATGATTATGATGCTTTCCATGTCTGATGAGGTCTAGACGATTGTTAGGAAAGAAAAGGTAGAGTGAGATGAGGATTTACTTTTGAAAGCGTCGACTACACCGGTGGGCATCTCGTTGAATCAAGGACCGCTCCAACCAAAACATCCAATTCATAAGGGAGGTCGATTCGTGACGTCATTATCAATTACACGTGTTGTACAAAATCGTCATCATTCGTGGTCGGGGTCAGAACCAAGTACGCAGATATGCTGCAAGCTGTCTAGAAACTTAAACTTACTCTTAGGGGCTTATAATACCCCCAGTGAACCAACGAGTGCGCTCACACAACAGCCTTCTACGGGAATTTTGCATTTTTCACGATTAATCGCACTTGACGACGAAGAAAAAGTTTGCGATGGGACCCCGAAGAGGAAAAGTAGCAGGCTTTGCGGCGGAGCGCGCTCCTTGGTTATGTTGCAGGTAGCTGGGCGATATAAGTACGCACGTGAGGAATCTGTGCTCGGTCTTAGGAGATCATAATGATATGGTCGTGAAGGTAGTTCTACGAGGCTAGTACTGAAGTACTGAATCATATCGATCAGGATACACAATCAGGTAAGTGTAGATCAGGGCTGGATCAGGGTGGAGGGCGCCTCTTGGCAGGAGTTCCAACTTCCCAGCTTAGTGGGTCATTCCAAGGACCCTTGACGACGCAGCCCTGCCGCAACGCAAACCGCCGGTCGCATATAAGCGTTGACAGGCGCCTTCAGAGCGATTGTAACAAGTCGGGTGCAATTTTACCCACCGTGTAATGGAACAGTGAGAGAAACCAGAGGACGGATGGCATTCAGCTGCATTCAGACAGTGCTACCCAGGGTAGATGAGGGTCTTGAGAAGTTTAATTTCTACTGGGCAGTTCCATGAACCTGCACCACGAGGGAGGTCATCAGAAATGTTTGTGGTGTTGAGCTGGATAGCCCCCGCCG
Organism: Lyophyllum semitale; assembly: GCA_018851285.1. Lineage (NCBI taxonomy): Eukaryota > Fungi > Basidiomycota > Agaricomycetes > Agaricales > Lyophyllaceae > Lyophyllum > Lyophyllum semitale. Next base: position 24,173 of record JABCKH010000001.1, on the reverse strand, counting down.
GCGATAGCTATCCCGTCTAGCGTTGGCTGGTAACCATGTGGAGGGTGTGACTAGGAGCTAGGCATGTCGTATTATATGTAAGCGCTCGTAGGAGGCGCCGTTGATGGGCTGAAAGATAGCAAGAGTTTCGCTTCGATTTGGAGATCAAATTTGAGGATTAAAGGACTTCTCGAGTTTACCAAAGACGTCGAAGTCCTGCCAAACAAGCGCCAGATGCCAGACATGTTTCGTCCCACCAAACATGGTCCGTGCACGCAGGCGGTGGTATAAAAGACAGCATTGGGCACTGTTAAACTTCATACTTACCTTGATGGCACAAGCCCCTTCATGTATCCGGGTTTGTGGGCTGTGGAGACTCTCCATAGCACGGCGACCCTGTCCACACAGGGAGTGTCTGCGGCTTGTATGGGCTTCGGCTCATGCACCGTCTCAATATTTTCCTGTCCTGCTTCGGCCACTCTGGCTGGGCAGGCGCTTTCTTTTTTTTCGCTCTTTCCCAGTGCTAACCCTAACCCTAAGCCTCTAATATGAGTCTTTTGCAATGTATGTGATGTGATGGTTTCTTCTGTCACGTAAATAAATTCATTGCCGACATGATTGACCTATACATAGGAAGGCTAGGCGCGTTTATTTTTACTTTTACACGGCGCTAACCCTAACCCTATGTTTAACTACGTTCGGTCTGCACATCCTTCCATGTAATACTGACTCGACGCACACCTAGTATAAGCGTGGATAATCCAATACGGGTAACAAATTGCTATCTATACAACAAAGAAAGCACCTATAGACACTCCTGACTGTCAACACAACTCGGAGCTGACTTGAACGATGGCGACGAGTGGCGGCAATAATTTGTCGCTAGGTAACTCCTATGAGGCCCCCGGACGCTCCTATATAGGTTCGGTGCAAAATTTCTTGGAAACTGACCTCAAGTCCCCAATGTCTGGAGCCCCAAATCCCCAATATCAACCGAGGGTTATGTCAAAAAAACATATGGAAAACATAAAAAAATTCTAAACATATAAATCTCTTACTTTTGACGACGCTAGCTCGGGAAGACCAATCGAAGATCCCGATTGCCCTTGGAATTGTACCCAGCTCAAAATTCAAGGCGGTGGATCACCTCTGCAAATCAATAATGACCCGTCAAGTATTGCTGAGTATTGTTGCCAGCATGTCGACTGAGCGAGGTAACTTGTAAGTCAATTCATACTGGTGTTTTTAAGCTTTCAGAAACTGACCATTGCGAAAATAAGATCCTATATTGTCCCATAAACCTGGCCTTTGGTTATTACAAGTGGTCCCAAATGTGAGGAGAATGCAGCCCTCAATCTCGGAATTTGGTGTCCTCTTAAAGAATTGACAATTGAAATCATATGTACACACCCTTCCTCGGTGCTTCGCTCGGGCACGATCCCCCAACCTGACCTCAAATCCCCTATTTTGGACCGAAGATTTGGCCGATTTTGGGTCTCAAATCCCCAAAAGATTTCCCGAACCTATATAGGAGCGTCCGGGGGCCTCTCCTATGTCCTATGGTAACTCCTATATCCTATGCTACGGCACAAGTAAGTGCTAGTTGTAACAGTATATGGGCGCGTGATTTCAATCTAGAAAGACAACTGATCACGGAAATCTATGAAGCCTCCATGGGACATACAACTCCCGAAACCACAAACACACGGCTATCCGTCACGGTGTTGACTTTCTATTGTCGTGCATGAGGTGTAACGTGTTGTCATACTGATGAAATGGTGTTGACCGATTGATACGAAAATGATACAAGGATCATGAACGGCTTTCTACGGAACCTCCGTCGGAGCATGTGGGCATTTCCAGCCCACTGAGTACCGAACAAATGATAATAACCATACATGAGGCGAATTGGCGTGTATGGATGAGCAGTAGGGGATCTGCTGCAAAATGCAACGGTTGTCTTCTGATCATACCTATTCGTGGTTATGTCCAGGAGAGATGCGAATGCCCACAGACGCCACACGGCCTGTGGCTATGCGCAGAAGATAACCGTGGAGTGTACGTCAGTCGATGAGAAGTGTGAACTTCAGAAGACACTCATGGGAAGGTGATGGGAAAGTCGACTACCTTCGAAGATGACAAACTAACACCAGTAGTCTGGAGAGGATCTACATGACCCCGACATCTGCTTCTTAGTCTGACGGAGCCATGTACAGGACAATGAGACACGGAGCCAGGCACCCCAGGCCATGGCATCGAATATGTCTCATGACTGGGCTAGTACTCAAAGGTAAAGGTTCCATCAGTGTATGGAACCCAAGAACATTGCAAGTGTTTCTCCAGTGAGAAGCGGGGATCGGTTGGAATCGGGCAGTGAGCTTCTCATCAGACGTTAAGAAGTGACGGCTTGAACAGAGAAAGTACCACCCATTTCACGGCTGTGACAATGGGGTATATTATCTGTCAGAATGGTGAAGGGAATGAATGGTATGCGAGCGGCTCTGTGACTGTATTGATTTGAGATGCAAATGCATCGGCAACTGGTGCCCATGACCAACTCCGATGTGAACAAAAGTGGACACTAGGCGATGAGCGCTCGTTCATACCCATGATGAAGGGTGCACATCGGACAGGAATAGCTCGCATCGATAAGTCAGCCAGGTAGGCTTGTCACCCCTCTCGGGGATATCGCAAGAACTGTCTGTCGAGATCGTCTTCCCAGGTCTTCCCTCATCAATGATTAGACCTCGACAGACAGCAGAAACAAAGGTATCGGAAAATCAGGAGATTCTGATCTTCGAGAAGCGCGCGGGATGTAACACCGGCACCGCTAGAACCAGACGGGAACAGCGAAACAAATGCCGCTGGAACCACGATGAAACAAAAGGGCCATTTCAGTCAACATGAGAAGCCGGACAATTGAGAAGGGGAATTTTCCATAGGTGGGCATTGATGGGGGTATATCGTAGCGGCTGCGGGTATACTCTGAACATTGGACGATCAGGAGATTGCCAGAGCTATGCATATACATATCAACGTGTCCTGGACCACGCAGAAGTCAACGGGTTTCAGAGCATGGGAGAAACTGCTGTGACGTACATTGGAATACATCTCCTGGGCCATGATGTCCGTGTCCTCCCAATGGCAGACCATGTCCGCCCTATAAGTGGGATTAGCGAGGTGGCACACGACGCGAGAAGGATCTGGCCTACGCACCGGCCGCCTTGTCCGAGATTTTCATTTATCTGTGTCAATACAATATATTTGCTGGATGACAGGATCTTTAGAATACGGAATAGATCTAAGCCATGAGAATGATATCACTTACAAACCCCTAGGCTGAATCTCGACCATTCTCTCCTTAACCCGTTCTCCGATTTCTTTGATCCAGCCCTTCACCCGTTCTCGCTCCTTTTGCTCTGGCCAAGAGTTGTTCTGAAGAGTCGACGATAAGAGTTTCTTCATGTACGCCTTCAGCAGGTCTGCATCAAACTTTGGACGTTGCGGCGAGGCAGCATTAGAGCGAGACGGAGGAGGAGAGCGTAATCCAGACGCGTTTGCCATGGAGGCAGAGAGGGTAACCAAAGAAATGAAGAGAGAAACGACAGAGATCGTCTGACACAAGCGACGCGTCCGAGAAGTGTGCGCCGTTGTGCCTTATTTGGGGTCTTATTATTAGCCGACCACGTGTGACCTCGGGACACTTGTGCGCGTCTTCAGTTCTTCATCGTCGTTTTCTTGCACGTCTCAGAGCGACAGCAATGTCGTCTATATCGTTTCCATCTGAGCAAGGCGGCCCCTCCTCTTTTCATGAACAAAACTTTTATCCCTCCTCATTTGACACGAGCGCCTCGTTTCAGATGAACCCACTCTCGTCTCATCCGCCACGCACCCCCAGGCCTTCCATCATATCTTCGGGCTCGGCAGTACACGTTTATGGTCAGACTATATACGAGCCTAATGAAGACACAGAGCCAATTGCCGTAGAGAAAGAAGACGTGGATGTGGTGGAGGAGGAGGAAGAGGAGGGCGAATCGAAGGTGGAGAAAGTGCGAGTGAGAAAGGAGGAAATCTGGAGGGACCTGTTCCTCACTAGCAATGGAAGGGACAAAGCATTTGTGCGTTTTTATCCGACAGACCTATTATCTCATCTCGTGTTCATGAACCACTCAGAAACTAATTCAATACTCTATCCGTCTATACCTCCTGTTCCATACCTCAATATCTGCCAGTCGAGTACTTCGTCGACCGACACGACTGGGATGGGAGGTAGAGCTTGTAAAACGTCTTCAGTCAACAGCCTCTGGCCTGTCGTTCACGAGGTAACTCATCGACCTATCATTCCACTACCACGATGTAATATTTGAACACTCTACAGGAAATTATTGCTACTATTCAACTGGCTAAACCCTCTGACTGCAATATTGGCGCAACAGTCAGTACCGTACTCCGCCGAGGTGTCCACTGAGAAGTCCAAAAAGATCACACGGCCCTTTCTCCACACAGTGCTATATGCACCGCCTCCAGTTTTATTGGAGCTGGTACATTCCGTAGCGGACGATGTAGCTACCTTTTCATTATTGGGGCTATTAGGAAAGAAATTCGGTGAGCGCGCCGGTCGCTTCTCTGATAGGTGCTGGCTTCTTGCCACCCTCGTTGGGCTGGTGGAAAATGGACTCGAGCGGCAAATGATTGGAAATCTTCAACATGAAGGTGAGTCGCGATTGAAGTGGGACCCAGCATATATTGAACATCGATGCTAGTTGAATCTCGTTTGTATTCTGAGTCCCTGAGTGGCGCGACAGCCAAGTCAAAGCCTAAAAACACAAAGCTTGACGAAAGGGAACTTTCGAGGCTGCGAAAACAAGATTACTGGCTCCAGGTGACAAGGGCTAAGTTGGTTATGGATTTGATATTTGCTTGTATGTTTCCCCGATGGTCTAGAAGTACCTGCCCACTAATTTCCCTGCAGCGTATGATGTTTTCAGAATCCAACGCCTCAAAGAACCAATCAAGACAGTTACAGGTCTTACTGCTGCCATATTGAGGTATGACGTCCAGGCCCACGTATCTCCAATGCTCCTGCAGCTGATTTTCTTTTTCGCAGCGCATGGAAACTCTATCACGGCCAGAGGAATATTATTCGGAAGAAGCTAATGTAGACTTACTCATCTCATCCATCTACACTTCATTCCATCTTTCCGCTGTACAACGGGGCCTGATCCTTTATAATTTTTTTGTCTCTAGGTAGATTTTAATTTGGCATATACCCACATTCAAAAACTACGCGTTTAACCGAAGAACCTGAGTGGTCACCACCAACTGGACTTTTTCGTATTATTGACAGCCGTGTCCTGAGCCTGGACCTGACTTGCCCGTTTTTCCTGCAAAGCATCTACCTCGGCCTCCAATGCCCTAACACGGACCCAGGCTTCCTCCATAAATTTCTCGTGTGACAGTTTCTGCTGTGTTAGTTGCAATCCCTACATGTTTGGACACAGAGATGCATTAATAACATCAAAAACAAATGGGTAAGAGGCGCACTAGATAGATAGCGGAGCCTAAGAGGAAGATCGGAACCATGCCTGGCACGATGTCGGAGTACCATTGCGCATGGCCCGATCGAGGCTTCTGAGCCATACTCTCACTGTAAGAGCGCCATTGCGGCCTCGGGCCTTGCGCGGTACACTGAAGTCCCCGACTTCGAAGGAGGCATTTGATTATCATTTTATTGCCGTCGACAGACCACAAATGATGGACGTGAGGCGCTGCTTCGGGGTGTCCTGCTCGATATGGAGGGTCAGCTGCTCAGTGTGCGGAGCTATATCGTTGAAAAGTGAGAACATAGCACATGGAATGCGAAATCCACCGTATGTGAAATTGTATATGCACCTTGGATGGAAGAACCACGTTGGTTGTTTGCCTGACGTGCGCGACAACGTTTACGCGAACGTGGAGGTTTGAAGCAAGTCTTCACTGATCAGCTGACCGCTATCAGAATCAGGCGTGAATATGTCTGAGTCTCTCGTCCCTCTTCCAGTTGTTGCTCGATGGATATCGTCTACACTACCGATATTTGCTATCCGTTCGGCGTCGCAGTCAATCGCGTTGCGAGGATCAAATCTGTTGCAACTCGTCGCGACTTAGCGACTCATCCGCATATGATTTCGTCACTCAACTAGTAAACCTAGCTTGAAAAACGGTCAATTCATTGATTGCTTGACCGATTTCTTTGCAGTGTGCACGGCATGGGTAGCTAGCACGCTGGTAGGTTCTTCGCTATGTTGTGAAGTCAAAACATTGGAATAGTGTTGTTGATGGCGTGGGACAATTATTGAAGAAATGACAGGCTAAACTTGGTGCCTTGGCAGAAGTGTTTCCGTCGTCCACTTGCTCTCCTTTTCCTTCTCCTCTTTCCTCTCCTTTTCTCCCCTTCTCCTCTCTGTTTTTATTATTGTTCCGTGGACTGGAATCCAAATGGAGCCCAGCCGCCGTCCACCTTCCCTTAACCTCTCCTCATCCTCTCCAGCTCATCCCATCTCCAGCTCACCATCCCCTCTACATCGACAGTCGCAATCACCATTCAGATACATACAACTCAACCAAAACACCGAAGTCACTGATGAGAAATCGACACCTCTCACTGACCTCGCAGGAAACTCGCGACGGCTTTCCCCCGAACCTGCGTGCCAGCATAGTAATTTGTTGTCTGGCTATATAAGCTTGAATTCTCAATCACGAGCTGCCTCCCCTACTGTGTCATCATCGACCCAGAAACATTCCCCCTTACTGCGGCAACCCTCTCCACCTCTTGGTCCGAATAGGGCCCATTCCCAGACATCATCGACCTACACTCGCCCAAGGGGGTTGCGGATAGCTAATCTACTACGACCATGGATTCCTCTAATAATGTACGCTATAACAAGTCTTGCATTTGTGGTCGCCATCGCGCTCTACAGAGATGAGGTCTTTTTACGTCAGTTTTGACAGCCGCTTTACTATGTTTCGACTCTGACCACCTTTACTTACACAGGACTCGATGAGCTGTCTCGTTGGCTGCAAATGGACAAGCAGTTTGGCTATGCAGTGCTCTTCTTTCTCATTTTTTTGACCACCTTTCGTGAGCGGTCTATTTTAGTATCACGCAGTGATCCAGAAATAATTTTTTTCCGCAGCTCCCGTCCCTCTGTACTCTACACTCATTACATTATCCGGGTATACTTTTGGTCCTTGGACCGGCGCTATCATCTCCTATTTCGCAGCCCTTCTGGGTGCGGTCACAGTTTTCCTTATATCCCGCACCTTCTTCCGCGACGCAATTTCGCAATGGCTTTCCTGTACTCTCACCATCAAGCGTGTCGTGCGCGCCGTCGAGAAGCGGCCTAAACTTCTCTTTCTCATCCGGCTGGCACCATACCCGTACAACGTCATGAACTGCCTTCTGGCAGCATCACCCACACTGACGTTGCGCACGTACACACTTTGCACGGGGCTCTCGCTTTTCAAAGTCATCATTCACACAAGCATGGGTGCGTCCATAGCCTCGTTCAAGGATTATCACGTCGTCGACCCGAACAAAGCGAACGAGCCTCATGAGCACACGGCCGCGGAGTGGTGGACTGCATCCGGGATCGTACTGTGCATTGCGATTCTCATCTACATTTCCATCGTCGCCCGCAAGGCGGTTGATAACGAGCTCGGCGACGAACCCATCACGTGCGACGCCGAAGAGACGATTGGATTTCTGTCCTCGCAGGAGACGCATGACCTAGAGTCGGGACGTGGACAGGAGCCCATGGCAGAATCACCATTCCGCTCTCCACAGCACCTGATACCATACCGGCCGTCAATGGAGCGGTCGTGACGATAACACGTTTGTTGTGCTTGGGCCGGTTTTGACTTTTACGTTCGTAGACCCCATCTATTACCGCAATCTCACTTATGGCTACCTTTTCTCTCTCTCGCCCGGACTCTAACTTGACTTGGACTTATCCACTGTACGATTATTAACTAGGAGCCGGATTACAGTACAATGTGGATGATGGACACTATGTAACTTAGCAAAGTTGCAGCGACAGATGGGACTTAGATGGGCCGCAAGTTGGCCGCAAGTGTGATCGATCAGGTGGACCCGGCGGACCGGAAATCATCACAATCTCGGGGGTCCCCGATTACCTGAACTTTGCTTCCGATCAGAAGTTCTGTTGGGGAAATCTATTCTCGATCGGACAGACAGATAAGGTTTGTCGGTCCACGTACATACAACCTAATTGGTTGATCTACATGTGCACGCCGGGGAAAAGTGAATACCCTTTTTTCATATTTGCCACCATGTGCGTCTGTATGATGCACTTTGACCGTACATGCGTACCGGCAGAAAAAAACACGATTATATTGTCTAGGCAGGCTCAGGCAAGTGCTACATCGGAGAGGTGGTATCAAATGGGTTTTAGATATCAGTGGGTGTGGTGATGGCGGCAGTGAAGGTATACAGACAGGCAAAGTACAAGATCGGAAAGGACAGGTTCCAAGATGCGGGCGGATCGTCAAGGTGGAGAATAGGATCCCTCCTCAAAGCAACAAACAGATGAGGCAGCGAAATAGTGTCCAATAAGAACAAGCGAGTGCAGCAATTGGGCGGCGACATTACATCTCGCCCGTGGCTTTGTAGTGGTGGGGGACATGTTCGTTCATTGGGACAAAGCCGAAATCGGGCGAGACTGGTCGTTCAAGACTGGTCAGTAAATGGGATCGTAAGTGATTGTAAATGCAAAAGCGCAGGAAGAGTGGAAGATGGAATGGAGATGAGAATGGAAGAGACGCGCGAACAATCAAACAGTCGAAAGTGGAAGATGAGACTTACATCTGTTAATATCCGTGTCAGGGTGATAATTGTCTGGTACAGGGGGCGTTGTCGCGTGCGTCGACGATGTGTGAGAGGCGGCAGATATTGACGATGTCGACGTGGAGGGGCGACCATTTCTGGAGTTCCAGCCATCGTTCATCGAGTCCATCGATGAGGTGTGGGTCACAGTGCCCGGGACGGCGGAATATGCAAAGTCAGCCTGGGATGGGTTGAACGGGTAGCTATCCACCGAAGGAAGCTGGATCATGCTACGGACACGCGGGAGTCCAGACGACTGATGATCATCGGCGGGTTGTGGGGATGTCGAAGGACGTTGGTGTTCGATATGGTCGTATGGGCTCGGGTATGGGCTCATGGCTTGGCTGTGGCGACGGGCGCGGCGGACGCTTAGGGACCCAGTTGTATAGCTCGACTTGGAAGAGTGAGGACGCGAAGGCGAGATGGGGCGATGATGGGAGGAATTAGGACGGGAATAGTCATGTTGAAGATGGTCGTCATGATAGGGAAGGGATGACACAGACGACATGGAATAGCCTGTGGTAGGACGGCTGTCAGGAGACAGAGACGATGCACTATGCTCGGCTTGCATTGGCATAGATGAGAAAGGAGATGCGTAAGACGTATTAATCGTCGGGGTTGGACGAGAATATCCACCGCCGCTAGGATTGAGGAGTGAGGAGAGGCTGCCGTTATGGCTAGAAGTGCTTCCGTTACTATTGTGAGAATATGACCAACTAGGTTGCTCCTGGTAGGGGTATTGGGGCGACGAGACCATCATGTCGCGATTTGACGTCGAGTATGACGACATGGCATTGTAGCCACCCGACGTCGGGGAATCATCAGTGGGGGTTATCGGATGAAGGGTATGCGGTGAGTTGTACAGATTGCCATGCGAAATGTGTGGAGGGTCGGAGGGGACTGTGAGTGGCGGCAGAGCTGATCGCGGATAGCTGGTACCCCAGCCGGCAGCCCCACCCTGACCTAGGGGTGTAAAAGATCCAGGGGCAGAAAACCCTCTAGCACGACCCACCATGCCAGGCTTATGGGATGACGGACCAACGGAGGATGGAACTGTGAGAGGAACAGGGCCGATGCCTATCGCCGAGCGTGGTGGTGGGATCGCCGGGGGATCTTGCATGTCACGTTTTCTGGGTTTAGGTAGGCGAGGAGGGACACGACGCTTGAAGTTAGAGACAACCTCTGGTGGAGAATGCCTATTCAGAGTGGGATGGGCTAGAACGCGTCAGAAAAATGGAATGATATCACGTGAGGCGAGGGCAACATACACCAAGTGCTAGCGTCAGGATCGTCGATCGCGGGGTCAACATTGCGGAGGTTAACTTTGCGCATGAAGCCATAAATCTGAGGAACGGAAAAGGCACGGTGAGTATTGGAAGAAAGATTGGGAGAGAAGACCCACATTTAGTTGCCGAGAGAAGCTTGCGAATCTCGATTGACGATAGATACTAGGGAGGACATGCAGGGCGAGTTGTTCTGGCCGCTCTACGATAATATGTTCGCCTGCGGGATCCCAACGAATCATATGATGATTTTCTGGACGCTCGAGGAGACTGATTGCGCAAAGACGCGTGAGATGGGAAAAAAGAGGTGACGAGCGCCAGATACTTGCGCGTAGAGTTTTGTCAGGAAGGTTGCCTGTGGTTTTGTCTCCGTCTTTGGGGGCTGGTTATCTGATGATTTTGTAGGACTCGGGGGCTGGTCATGGTTTTCTTCGGAGCTGCCGGCACTGGAGCCAGAGTGCTGGGAGGTGATGACCTGGGGCGGGTAAGCGACACCGTTGGAGGAATACTGGGAGGAAAGGGATTCCGGGGAACGCTGGAAGGGACGGGAGGGATAGGAGGGCGGGTAGAGGTCAGCCATGGGGAGGACTAGAGAGCTGGACCTGCGAGGAGGAATTGTCCTAAGTAGTGAAAAGCCCAACTGTTACGGTGGAGAAAGGGAGACTTCCGAGTACGTAACAACCCTGTCACATGTCACACTCTCAGTAAATCGAGATCCACCTTCATCCAGTCCATCCCCGAGGGACCGAGGCGCCTATTTGCTGTGGATTCTCGACTGCAAAGTGCTATAGCCTGCGTACGCTGCTCGCATGCCTTTTTACTCCTCCTCTGCTGCAGCCCAGCTCGTTGTGTGCCCTATGCACCCCAAATTTTTAAGCATACCCGATCGCTTCAGGGTTGCATACAGCCTATATCGGGTTGCCAGATCGTCGATTGGTGTGCCCACTAGCCCCCATTGGGACATCCGCCAAATTTGTTGCTACAGGGTCATGCTTGCAAAATTAGGATCCGCATTCGGCATCCCTTGCTCGATCCAGCTGCACGATCCATGTGTCACCTCCAACTTTACACACGTCGCGGAGAACAAAAACCCTCCATGTGCTCCCCGCCGAGTCGGTTAATCCAATATTTCTTGTGTTGTCTATACCAAAGCAGCATTCTACCGTCTGATACGTGAAAGCATGAACAGAAGCGCAAAGAAACCTAATCAGATTCTGCTACTGTACCCGCCCTCGTAATCTATAGTGCTCTCAAACCCTCAAAGAAATCAACAAAACATTCCTCTCGCAACAGATCTCATGTTTTCCCCTCCATCAACATCATACCTCCACGCTGCGCACATGGTCTCAGCTATCTCCATCATAGTGCAATGTCACACTCGAGAACGCGCCGAACAAGTCCGTACCGTCGGCATCTACTCCTTCGTCAGGCGTCCTCGGGTGATTCGACGGCGATCCAGTCAAACTAACTATCTGATCCTCCAGATGCAATGAATGTGACTCTTTAAGATTCCGGAAATTCACCGCGTCATTTCCGTTTGATGATGAGGGTATTATCTGCTCTCACACAAACACAATCGAAATCAAAGTCAGCGCGCCATCCATACATTCCCTGATCATAAAATGGACAGATATACCATCACCTCTACACGAGGTCTCTCTGCATTTCTGAGGCTATCCATCCACGCCCCATCAACCCAAGCGCGTCGGATGAACGGCTGGTTGATATGAAGAAAAAGCACAGAAGATGTGGACGGAGAGCGTTCGGTCATGTCACGTACCGGAGGTTGTTGGTTTCGCAGCAAACCCCAGTTGATCTTAGCAAACCACTTGTGTTGCTTCACCTCGCTTGCCCCGCTCTTGCTGCCCAGCCTTGTGCGCTCGCTCTTGTCCAATAGACGGGTGACGCAATCTTTACACGCACTGTTGGAGTGAATAAATCAGCCTATCGAGGTTCGTGCCAAACAATCTCAATATCCTGATTGAGATCATGAGGACCCCATCAAAAAAAACTCCGCGCATCAATGAGCGCACCACACAGCTGCGCATAACGCCATCAGGAAGGATAATGCAAGGTACTGACCTCGAGACCTTTGGCGAGTCACGGAAGCTCACTGGGAGCAGGCGGATATTAGAGAATGTGTCAGCCCGTTCTGGCCCTTTGAAAGGAGTCGTGGCATACTGTATCAATAACGCGAGACGCACGATGTCCAAACACGTCAGTGCATGCTGCGAGGCAGGTAAATAGGAGTCAGCACACGTACAATCATCTCATAAATAAGGATTCCGAGCGTCCACCAATCCACTGCTGCAGTGTGGCCCTGAGCAGCAATGACTTCTGGAGCTATGTATTCTAGACACCGCCACCAAAAATGTTTAAATTAGCGAACCTTCGATCATAGATAGGGTCCTTCTTTACCTTCCGTCCCAACAAACGAGTTCGTCCTAAAGTTGGCAGTACATGACATGGTATCGACCATCGGCGTCTAGGCAGATCTGCATTAAGCCCGACCGGCGACTAACTCGAGGAATGGCGACTCACTCCATTCTGTTCTGACTGTATCATAACCGGCATACCACTGGGCTCGCTTGACGCCTTCGCCAGATCAAAATCTGAGAGCATAATGTGGCCCGACTGGTGTAGCAGGATGTCTGGACAACCAAAGTGAGTCAAGAGGCGGCCGTGATAACGAGGCGGAATGCGTACTCTCCGGCTTCAAATCGCGATAAATGAAACCCATGAGATGCAGGTACTCCAAGGCAGCAACTACCTCCGCGGCGTAAAACCGCGATCCATCCTCGGGGAGGCATTTGCCGGGTCGCGTCTGCAGGGCACGGAAAAATTCACCTCCCATGCAGTATTCCATGCAGAAATAGAGATAACCCTCGGACTGGAACGAGTGATACAAAGTCACAATGAAGGGATGGTTCGCGGTGGCGAGAATTTCCTGCTCAGTGAGAGCCCGCTTGATCTTTTTTCGTTCAATCATTTCTTTTTTTGACAACACTGCGGATCAGATGTCAAGTAAGCATTGGATGCGCCACGATAATGAGAATGAATTAGGTGGGAGGGAGGTGACCGGGTCTAGAATGAAACGCGGTGTTTACCTTTCATCGCAAAGAGTTTGTCTGTCTTCTTCTCGCGGACGAGATAGACTCTACCTACGTCCCCTTTTCCCAGCATCTTCACCTTGAGGAAACTCGCTGGCCCGACTTCCACCTGATGTATCATCAGTGACCATCGTACTGCACCAGAGACACGCTGCCCAGTTACCTGTCGGACTTTAATTGAGTTGCTCGAGTATGTTCTCCGGAACGCGACTTTCCCTGGTCCCTCTGCAAGGCCGCTACTCACTCGAGCCTTCGTAGCTGACGACCCGATGACGGGTGGAATAGGCCGTGTCGAACGTCCTCTTGATGACTCTGACGACATAGTCTCCAACGAGTCTGTGCCGTTTTCCAAAGAAGTCGACACAAGGGATGGCAGGGGAGGCACTATCTCAGCTGGTGCCAACATGCCGTTCTTTGTCGTGGAGGTGGACCGCGAACTCAAGGAGAACAGCCCCTTGGCGTTTGGCGCAGAGGCTACGCGCCGAATGAAACGCGATGCGGAGGCCCCCACTGATTTGGGGGAGAGCGCCCCGTTCGTTCGAAATTTAGAGGGGGAGGTGGGGCTGGTGATCGAAGCTTGTGATGAGTCGGCGGTCAGTGGCATTACGCGGGGCGAGGCGGGATTCCGTGACAGCTGCATCCGTTGTCTCTCTGACTTGGTATGTGTGCGGGGCCTGGAAGACGGGCCCGCTGAGAGCGCGTCAGTAGACTTGGGATGCTGTGGTTGCCTGTGTGAGGTGTAGGAGCGGTTCTGAGGACCAGCATTGAAGGGGGTCCTTCCACCATTGGAGTCACTCGATTGTGTGTTTGAGGAATTGTAGGAGGAGCGCTGGTCGGAAAGGAAAGAAGACGGTGTCAGTGAGGGGGTTGCTGTAGGTGTACTGGGGTGGCTGGTATTGGGGGTAAGAGTCGTATTGACAGCAAGTTGGGGAGAATTAGAGATCTTCTTGGATGAGGCATTAGGAAAGCGAAAGACAGATTTCCAGGCGTGAGAGGATCGAGGAGAAGGTTGTGGTGGATGTGTGAACAACTGCTGTGCTGAAGAATCGATCTGGGTGGTATGAAAGGAGGGCGACGGCATTGGAATGGGCGGGGGTGGCACTGGCAGCAGAATTGCCCACCAACAAGCTTACAGCACACCACAGCTGTTGGCACTCAAAGTTGGCAAAGGTCAGGTCCTCCCCGCCCTCTACAAATTCACCCCTTATGTAAGCTCCTGTTCCTAGCCTAGCACTCAATTAATTTCCTGGTATCTTCTCTTCCTTTTGTTGTCACCGTCGCGCGAACGATACCATGCAACAAATTGAAACCAAGTCTCAACCGAAATTGCCAGGGGAGAATAAAATGCATAGGAGTAATTTAAAATGATGGCAGACGCTTCAGACGTTTTACAACAATGAAATCATGGCAGTCAAGGAGTGCTCAAACATGGGCTTCAGAGCTATATAATGATTAAAGTTGTCCAACAGCTAAAGACGAGACTTCATCCAGAAAGGCTTTATCTACAGAGAGGGTGTGGAATCTTGATAGCATCAGTAGGTCTCCTGTAAGTATAACCTGATTCCACGGCTATCCTGTTCTCGTGAGCCCTTCCCCCTACTTGACAAGTGACGTAGCCAGCGCTTTTGAGTCAACTCGGCAGAAGCCATCACGTAGATGATTGTGCAGACTGCGAGGTATCTGTGAACTGCAAAACACTTATTCAGGAACCTGCGAACCATGACTTCATCGATTGACTAGTGTGCCCTGAGGATAGAGTATTGATCAAATCATGAACTTGACAACAAATGGCAAGATCTTCTCTTCTCCAGCCCAAAGAAGTGGAGACACTGTCAAGAGATACGAACTTTGACGGGCGGACGGCGCCGGAATCGAAGAGCTCGCCGGCAGATTGAGAACACGTTATACAAGCCAGCTCGCAAGCCAGAGAAGATCCCTACCTCATCACTCTAGTCGTCTCCATATCGTACTTAGATTGGTACAGAAGTCTCGTGTTCGAAAGCGCCTAGCTCCAAGATCCCTACGTTGCCTGCGGTGCTCCAGAGATCTGATACCTTTGTAAGAAGCACCTGGAACTCAAGACATACGCGGATCCGACGTTGGAGGAACATAACATAGCGTATCGTGGTAGGTGGTAATGGCGTCAGAGAGTAAGCAGCGCGTTTTCCCGAGAACGCGCTGGCCTCGTTGTGAGAATTCCCGATATAAATCATTTGCGATTCAGGAGAATATCTGGTTTCGAAGCTATCCTGGCAGCTCCCAGAACGGATGACACGAAGGAAAGAAGGAGTAAAAGGCGATAGGTTTGAGGTTTACGCACTGGCAGATCAGACTCAGAGACGTCGTACTAAGCTAAGCCTCGTGCTATACGCGACGCACATGACTTCGCCTGAACTTGGACAAGGTAGCTCGTCGCAGAGCGCCTCATGAGCGCAAGGGTGCTCCTCAGACTTCATAGCGATGGACTTGATACTTCAATGATACTTGAAGAAAGCCGTGAACCGAGGCGACCCAGCGGTAGTAAGTCCGATCCACCTGTCCCTGACGACTCCGGACTCGCCGCGACAAACCAAACTGATGCCAGTTCATATAAGGAGGTCAGCAGCCGTGAAAAATGGGACAACTATCTGCCTACGACCCTTTGACACGCCACAGTCGCAAGAACACCCGACGGCTCGTGGCAAGTAATCCATTGCTCAGACCCGGTATGGAAATGTTCAACAGCTACAAGGGTTGTACGATATATAGGACGACGACAAGACCGCACAATTCTCTACGGCAAACCACTGCCTTCGCTTCACGACATACCGAATCTGTCGGAGACCGGCCGGTTCAAGATGGTGTTGCCGCCGATGAATGCGGGAAATTACACTAAAATCAAACCAAAATCATCGACACATCCAACAGCATGTGCGAAGGTCTTGAGATTCGGAAATCTAATTCCATAACTCATGTTCCTGCCTACTCTGCCCAGTTCCATCCACAGCGAGACACCAGGCTATTTCTTTTTTCTGATTTGTCACCGGCGGACACGAATTTTTGACGCGATCGCACAGGAAATATAAAGCTCGTCGCCAGGCCCGCCATATTCCCCCCCCAGTCCTTCCTCATGCATTCGGATCGCAGGTCTTCGTTGGGCGAAACAAGGCCGCTGCTTGAGGAGGCCCCGCCCTCATACAGTTCTACCGATGACGTTGATGATACTGCCTCCGAATCGTCTCCCGACGAGCAGCAGGCAATGACCAAATTCTCTAGAGGCGAAATCATTTGGATCCTAGCTGGCCTGTGGTCTGGTGTATTCTTGGGCGCGTTCGACGGTTCGTGCGAAACGTCACGCGTCAGAAGCTTGGCTAAACACGAAATGCAGGAACGGTTGTTGCCACGCTCTTGACGCCCATCGGGAGTCAGTTTAAGGCGTCTAATCAGGCTTCCTACATCGGCACATCGTATCTATTATCTGTCTGCTGCTTTACGCCGCTATATGGTCTGCTACGCCGCTATTATTTCCCCATATTGACGTGTTAAACGCCCAATTTGCCCAGGACGTTTGGCTGACATTTTAGGCCGGAAAGGCGCGATGCTAGTCGCCCTATCATTGTTTGGTATGAACTTGAATCATCTTTGCGGGGCCGCCGAAATAACCCTTGATATAGGATCTGGTACCATATTCTGCGGGCTGGCCCCTTCAATGCGCATGTTGATTGCTGCGCGCGCGGTTGCGGGAATGGGTGGAGGAGGGTCAGTCAAACCATCATCAGTTCAGTAATCTTCGTTTTACTGAACTGTTTGATTCACGTAATGGCAGCGTTATGACAGGTTTTTGCTTTTACACCGTTAAGTTGTCGGTAAGACTATTGACACGATCTATTTCTAGTTGCCAGCATTGCTGTGTCTGACTTTATACCCTTGTGAGTCCCCAATGCACACCCCCGGTCATCTTGCTTCGCCTAATCTGCTTGTGTTCTAGGAAGCAGCGCGGGCTTTACCAGGGAATGGCAAATATGTAAGGGTTATCCTGTTCATTCTAACATTCTCCCAATTGACATCTGCTAGACTGTACGGGTTAGGATCCGGACTCGGTGGCCCGCTTGGGGGATGGGTGAACGATGTGTTTGGATGGTGAGTCTTTATAGCCAAACGGATAACGTGCCCAAAAAGAGTTTCGATTTATTGCAGGCGTGCGGCATTTTATATGCAGGTACGTATCGCGGGTAGAATGCAAAGCGTTAGGCTCACCATTGTTCCCAGGCACCACTTCTGATATTCAGTTTCATCGTGGTTGCTACCAAAGTGAACATTCCTTTGTCTTGTGCAGTTCGACAGCAAAGTCTTTCCGATAAACTGCGCCGCATCGATGTTCTTGGCTCCGCAACGCTTGCTATTACTGTGGGCTGCCTGCTCCTGGGAGTTAGTCTAAAGACTTCGGAGGAGCTCCCTTGGTCACATCCCCTTATCTATTCCTTCCTTACTGCGAGTGTCATCTTCGGGACTGTTTTTATTCTTGTGGAAAAGCATTGGGCTCCGTATCCCGTTATGCCTCTGCGCTTAATAACGCGGAGAACACCACTAGCAGTCTCTTTATCCAACCTCTTAATGAGTATATCTGCCTTCTCAACGGTGAGATTTCTCCTCACACCTATGCGCCGACCATTAACATATTTCTGTTTGAAGATTTATAATGTCCCATTGGTGAGCCCGTTCATCTCCTCTCAGTGTCAGCAGTCACCAAACTGTTATCCCCAGTACTTTTCTGCTGTACGGCTGGATTCTGCCGCAAAATCCGGCAAGTCTTGTTTACAAGTGATGCTAGATTGTCGGAGGTGCTGACATGCTATCTTATTTTCAAGGTCTCCATCTTTTGCCACACTCGGTAAGTTGGCGTATCGATGGACATCATGTGAAGAGGCTAAATCTTCTGTAGATTGCCATCCCCGCGGGGAGTGTCCTCGCAGGCTGGTTCGTTTTTCTTTTGATAACACAAGTTGTGCCTTGCTGATCCTGTACAGGGTCATGCGCAGAACCGGAAAACTATATGGTCTTACCCTGGCGTCCTCGTTTCTAACAATCCTGGCGAGTATACTTATCACGCTTTGGAATGAAGACTCGTCTTCTTTCCATCTCTGGCTAGACCTGGTTCCACAGGGCTTTGGAATGGCGAGCTTCATCACAAGTACCTTAATTGTTGGTCGCTTCGTGATATTTCCTGGATAGTCAAATGATTTGTTTTCAGGCCATGATTGCCGGCGTTTACAAGGAGGATATGGCCGTCGCCACGGGCAGTAAGTCAACGTCCCTTACAAGTTTACGATATTTCATGTCACCTGTTTTTTTAAAGTCACATATCTATTCAGAACGACAGGTCAGGTTCTAGGCGTCAGTCTTAGCGGTGCCGTCCTGCAAGCAGTATTACTCCAGAAACTGCGCGAGCGGATACAGGGTCCTGGCTCATCGGAGGCAAGCCGGATGTTTCAACTCGCGTACTTTCATTTTCTTATCGTTTTTTTTTTTCATCCAGATCATTGACTCGATCCGGTACCGTCGGTATATCATGTCACCGTGAGCCTGGCTTATTTTCTTTTTTGTAGGCGAAGGACAGAAATTATACCCCAGCTGGAGCCCACACTGCAACGTGCAGCTGTGAAGTCGTATGCCGACGCCTTACGCGTCGTCTTTATCTGTCAATTCGCCATCAACGTATTAAGCTTCATCTCATGCCTGGCCATACAAGAAAATGCGTTACCGTAAGACGCAGCTGCCTATTTGCTTTTTGTTCGGAGCCTGACTCTGTTGATAGCGGTACTCCCGAAGAGCAGGAGGAGCATTATCGCAACCAGAACAATTCTGATAGTAGAGACACTCCAGATAGTTAATGTATGAGTAGCCATGTATTTGTGCCGGATCTCCAAGCATCTTGATTTTCTCCTCCATACACATTGCTTTCGGCACATGCCCAAGCGTGGATATCTACGCATGAAGTTTCGGTGGAACATGTATTTCGAAACTAGTTTTCATGATCACTCATTCTAGATGTGGATGCTTCTCTTCTATCCACCTCCTCGGGCGCTTAGCAACAATGACGCGACCTCCCACTGCTGATCCCCCCTGCTGATCACTATCTGCGAATCGGCTCTTATTTGGACGCGCGGGGCAAGGGAGAATATTTGAGGCTGACACTGTCAAGACCGTCGCGAAGAATGTGAATCCGAAGAGCGAAGATACGAGTGTACGGCGCTGTTTTGATCGTAGAACTTTGTAGATGGACATTCTAGAGCTTCTTCAAGGTTTAGAAAGCGAGTAGAAGTCGCAATTAATGAACCTACTGGGGTTTTACCCATGTCCACCTCACAGAACTACTGAGGGATGTGGTTGGTTTGGTTTGCGATGACGGTTTAGTAGGAGGCGTAAACTCCGGTGTAGGCCGGTGTATGCTTTTGCTTGGCAGCAGCCTCCGTGCAAGTGATGAGGCATCTATGACCAGGTTTGTAAACTTACCACCATGCCCAATATCCGCGTCTTGCGCGACATCAAAGCGCGCCACGGCGTTCGTGCCAATGAGATTGCTCGAAGAGCATATCTGTATGTTGCACGAAACCAGTCGCTGCCTCCTCAAGTCCGCCATCAAGCTCAGTTACAGCTGAACACTTTTGGACGGTACACCCGACCAACAACCGTAAAAAACCGTTGTTCTGAAACAGGGAGGGGGAGGGGTATCATGAGCGAGTTTGCCCTGTGTAGAGTGAGTCATGAAGCCGGCCACGGTTGACACATGTAATAATCAGCTACGTAGTTCCAATTCCGACTCAAAGCACTCAAGGGTGAACTCAATGGCGTCCAGAAAGCGTCTTGGTAGTTCGGAGGTGAGCAAAGCATGCTTTACAAAGTTCGGAATGGGATGTCGACAACCATCACAACAGATACAGTAACATAACAAACTATGACAAAACCATTAATAGTAACATCTACACCAGCTGCTTGACAAGTCTGCTATGCCGGGGGTGTGTGCTCTGAGCTACCAATATCCGTCAAGCGCAACTCTGACTCTCCTCGCTCTCTTCGCCATCGGTTTGTGATAGTCAAAGTCGCCTTGTCAATCAAAAATCTTGATAAAAAGCATGAGCCGCAGTTAATCATAGTAATGTAGTGCAATGACATACCCATATTGCCGGAGAAACTTTTCACCGATTTCCCAGTTAGTGTGAGCGAGTACGTCGTCGCCGTGTATCGTTACGGACCGCCTATAATCAATTAGACATTCAACGAGGTCATAGCGGCCTAAACGGATAGGATATCAGCGAAAGTTTGCCGAAATTGGGTCATACAGACTTCGAAGAAGTATCATCCTGTCCCGAAGTTCAGCATGAAGAATTCCGTCAATGACACTTTCTAGAGTACAGAAGAGGCAGGTCAACCCCGTTAATCGAGCTCATCTTGGGAGCGCAAAAAGGCCTACCATGAGGTATTGTTCTACATAATGTATTCAGCATGTGTATCTCTTAGAATAGGAAGCGGACAGACCTTTGGACTATTGATGGCCGCAAGGACGAAGGAAGACAATATTGGTTATTCCTTTTGTAATTATCAAGGTGGTAGCTGTGCAACGCTTGTCAGTAAATGCGAGTCGGCGAGAAAGAAAAATCCGGTACTGGATAAGTTTGTAGGCTTCGACTTTATTAGTAGGGACGTCATCCTCATCCAACGGTTCCAACGAGGTTTGTCGTGCTTGTTGCTGGGATGACAGACTCTGTTGCGCAGAAACGTTTCCAGTGCTGGGGGGAGTAAACGGAATAGGTGCCAATGAGGGATCCATGTTAACATTCA
Source organism: Lyophyllum semitale (assembly GCA_018851285.1). Lineage (NCBI taxonomy): Eukaryota > Fungi > Basidiomycota > Agaricomycetes > Agaricales > Lyophyllaceae > Lyophyllum > Lyophyllum semitale. The sequence continues at coordinate 3,099 of JABCKH010000001.1, read as the reverse complement.
CGCCAGACATGTAAGGCGGCTGGTAATTGCCAACAGGTGCGCTGCCGTACGTACTGCCCGCGGGAGAGGGTTGTTGCATATACATCGGAGAATCGCTGGAACCGCGCATGAGGTCCGATAACATACTGCTATTTCCTTCATGTGGCCTCGACCCGCTGGGATATATACCAGTTGTGGAAAGGGATGACGCATCCATAGGCATGAGAAGATTGAAGCCGTTTTGATTCCTTTCTACTTCGCTCTCGCCGCTCCTGGCCTTTTTGGATTGGGGCCCGGAAGATTCTTCCTCCGCAGAACGTTTCTGACCTTGACCAGAAGTCTCTCCCGCCTTTTTGCGCACTTGATAACCTTCCCAGACGGTATCTGTTTCAGACCTGTTGATGTACTGGGTGAAGTCCGCTGTATCCCAGCCAAGTTTGGGAAGAAGACCTCCAGCACCTTCGCCGATAAAAGCAGCCAGGCTCCGCAAAAGGCCTCGTAGAGTCTGATTTTCTGCCATGAGGTCTGCACAATGGCGAGATACATTAGTGCTTGAGGTTCAGAGACATCATGCGCAGTAGACGAACCTTTCAACATATTCCTCATCTCTCCGAGTGCTTCATCTTTCCCTCCAGACAGAATTTCGACGCGTGCTTCGAGGTCGCGAATCTGGTCCAGGTACAAAGTTGAGAGACAGGACATTACATTAATAGCACTTGGACCCGTACCCTCTGCTGTTTTCTCAAACGAAATTCACGCTGCGCAATACGGTTTTGATCGCGCCTCGCCGCCTGAGAGCTTGAGAGTTGATGTAAACCGTCAGAGTATGAAGCCGACTAGAGAGAATAGCGTACTTTGGGTTCTTCTTTCGCCCCGGCTTGCCTGGGGGGTTGGGCGCATCACCGTTGTGGGATTCAAAGTCAGAATCCTGATAATGTCAGAATTAGAAAGTTAATAGTCTCGCATAATCTGTGCGCACATCAAGATTTTCGGACACACTGCGGTCCCTCGACTCTTTGCTTGTACGCATAGGGGATTAGTATCACTGCTTGTGTGAGAGGGATTACGAAGGTACGTCTTCCGAGTCAAATACCCCAAAACAGTGTTACGTAAAACATCATCTCCGTGCCGCGCCGCGCGTCAAACTGTGACATACATACCCTGATACTTTTAAAACTCTTAACGTGCGCATGCGCCGTTGCCCAAGAAAGCTCTGTATTCCCGACCACTAGGAGCTTGGTTGCTTACCTCAACTCGATGAACCATACTAGCCTATCTTTGAGCGAAGTGCTGTCCGATAGACAGTGCCAGTCGCTCAACGCCGCGACCTTTGTTACGCTGTTTGCATCGCGTCTCTTGTAGCGCTTGGTCTGATTTTCGGTTCGGCATCTGATCCTAATCGATACATAACAGTTCACACATTGCCAAACCGTTGGTCCGTCATATCATAGTTTTCGTCATGGTCTTCCTCGCGCCTCTCCAACCGTATCAGCCCAATTCAGCAGATTCATGGCGTGCGAGTGTGTGGTCCGCCGGAGTTTTTATTTGTCGCTCACAATAAGATCTGTCGCATATCAAGTATCTGACGCTACCAAATTTACCGTGCCCCTCATTCGTTTTCAATCCCTCCTCTCTCTCGATGGCGACAGACATCGCCTTTCGTTTTGTTTACTCCCCAGGACCTAATTCTGACATGCGCACCTTCTCAGTGTTTATGGCTAGTAAATCAGGAGATATCGAATTATACAAGGTGAGCCGCGATCTTTGTATTCCGATGATATCCGCATTCACGAGCCGAACAAGTTTTATCATCCTGTCACTGGCATGAACATAGGAATGACCAACTTTTATCGCCAGAATCTGCAGACGACCGTGTTTGAGCCAGCTGGAGCTATTGAATGGTTATCTGACGTGAACGCTACTGTCCATTTTGGCCTCGAAGAGGTGAGCATCATCGAATCAATCGGAAAACCCCCAGATTGACATGAAGTAGTTTTCCATCAGAGATCTGAGGAAGGCCAAGAAATCTAATAGCAAGTATGTCGATGAATGATAGATTTACGTTCAACGCTGATATAGCCGTAAGATCACGTCGCTTCAGAGCAGGAGGATCAGTTTACAAGTGGAAGCTTGCAGACAATGAGGCCGATCTCTATGTGAGCTGGATAGATATGTCGGACAGCTGGAACAGTTTTAACCTCCGTGCAGTGCATCGATTCTTGGGGTAGAACGATCGCGACTTGGATGCAAGAGCAGCTTCAGTTGCGCGTTGCAGCTCGTGCCGAGGAGATCTTGGATCGACTTGTCGTGACTTGCATGCTGAACCTGTGGATCAGGCACCTCGGTCAATGGTGACCATTGAAGTATCGACAGACGACATCTACACCCGCTACATACATCCTGAGCTCCCTAAGCAGCTCGCGTATAATTCCTGACAAGATTTGTATTAATACCGAACATATTGACACAGAGCGTGCGGCGTCGCCAACCCATGTCCGACAACTTGCTGTCGTGATTCCTGGCAGGCGGACGAATGAACATCCCCGAGGTCAGTATCTCCCCAATAACAATCTCTCTCAGATCTTCGAGAGGTGCACGAGCAGGTAAGAGGGGCGGTTACCGAGCCTCGAATTGCACCACTAGACGCCATTAATAACAGTGAACTGGAGTATAATCAAGGAAGCAGACGTACTCCGTTTCGTTCGCTTCTTATACATGATACGGTGCCCACACTCTCTGCATCGGATGGGTTCTCGCGACTTGATCTCGTTTTTGGCACCGCAGTCTTCATGAAGGATATGAATACGAACTCGGTATCACGGTATTATTGTCCGTACCCGCACAGATATACTCCATATCTTGTCTTTGTGGCGCGTAGATGGTGTTTCCTCCCGGTGCACCAGCGCCCGCGCCCGCGCCCTGCTGTCCTCCTTGTTGGTTCATCGCAAGTGGATGTGGTAAAGGGAAAAAGCGGTTGTATGGCAGTGTTTGGTCTCGCTTCCGTTTGAACTCAAGGACCTGGGCCACAGTTTACCCTACACCGCCATTTCGGCACCACGTGTCCAGCACCTGTGACCCGGTTTGTGACCAGGGTGTTCGGCTGATCTTTAAAATTGGCGA